>JBBPFQ010000044.1:1567639-1579936 GCA_037974815.1 Kaempferia elegans
TTCGTTTCAAGGAAATATTTTTGAAAGTTCGGTTAAAAGGATATCCTCTGTCATTAAGACCCTCAGTCATACGATCTAGAGAATCCTCTCTACATGGAGAACAATTTTTACATCCATTCAATCACAACACATATAAGCAATGAATCACACACATGTAATCAAACATGAATAAGGCATACACATTTCATTGAATTAGGAAAATGACATTCACAGTGTAAACTTCAATTTCAGTTTACAATTACTCCTTCAATCCTAGAACACAAAAGATCTACTCCTTAGAAAAATAAATAAAACCTAAAGACATGAATGGAAGCAAGCTAAAATTCAAATCCATACGAAAGGAGAAGAAAGCTTAGCCAGGTTGAGTTTCGAGTCTTTGGGAACCAATCCTTGTTGTAGAGATGGACGAATGATGGAGTCAACCTCGGATCATCAAGGAAACGCTGAGATGTGCTCTTGATTTGATTTCTTGGGTCTCCCAAACCCTCCTCCCCTTGCAAAAGGGGAGAAAACCCGCACGACCATGCCAAAAGGCACGACTGTGGTGTGGAAGCCATGGCAAAAGTGGCACGACCCGGCAGTGGGAGGTTTTGCAAATAAGGCATGACCTGCCCGTGTGTTCTCCTAGAAATGAGGCACGGGTCGTGTCAAAAGACACAACCTTGGTGTTGGCCCTACTGGAGCGAGGCTGGCGTTGGCCCTAGAGCAAGGCACGACTGTGCCTATGGGGCACGACCTACCCATGGGGTGCGATAACGTAAATCATGCTAAGAAATATAAGTAAATGTGCGTCAAACAATGCATAAAAGTATAGCACATCACACTCCAGACTTAATTCTTTGCTTGTTCTCAAGCAAAAAATTTCAATTTAGACTCATGAGTTGGTACAATGCATATAATCCTGAGTGAATCCATTTAATTCTATCAAAAATTTCATTGATGAGGATGAAAATAAAGTAATTTGAGTATGATCTAATAGAATATCTTCATGCCCAGTGTGATGAGTGACCTTAATTTTTTAAGTTTCAATATCTAAGCCTATTAAGTCATCATCTAACTGTGTTCCTTACGCTCTCAGTGATAGACACTTATCTGCCACACGCATAGTTTTTCTTTCTTAAATTACACGATCTTAAAGGAGGCATCGAATCAAGAGAAGCATAGCAGTTATTTCTCTAATAATCTAACTCGGTCTTAAAGGGGTGCCTTGTTAGTATCTACTTATGACAATTATTTTTTTTATATCCCTTATTCAAATAATTTTTTTTTGTGCTTTAAAGGTGTAGTACTAACACAAATGCAAATGTACAAATACAAATGTACGAATATTTATTTTTCTAAATGAGTTGACATGATTCGAGTCTTATCAAGTAACCAAAATGTGGTCGAGAAATCACCGTGGGAACACAAGTACTAATCAAGTTTTATGAATCATGACTATTTCTGGAGTTATCTACTATCCAAACTAGGCAGAGTAAAAAGAGATCATAAAACTAGGCCATCACTCAAATTTGCTCAATACAAACACTACTTACTTCATGCTACAAGTTTAGAACAAGTGTGCTAAAATTTTTGCTAAGAGAACAAGTAATCAGTAATATGATAACTGATGCACTACACATGCTACAGATAAAACTACACAAACTGAAAGCAAACTAAATTAAAATACAACTAAACTAAAACAAATGAAACAAGCAAACACATATATATATAACTCTCTCTAGGCTTGGACTGTCCAATGAAATCAATATGGTGTTGGAGAGTGATGTCTCGGAGGGCGAAATGGTAGACGATATGGTAGAGGAGGGCGATCCTCAGGTGGCGGAGAGCGTGGCTTAGGGGGAAATTTAGGTACTTGCAGTAAGTTGCCAACGTGCTCATGATACTCATAAAGTGTGGCAACCTGCTGAGTGCTGTCTAGTCACATCCATGGAGTTTTTAAAATCCCTTATTTTATCCCATTCATTGTAATAATCATTTACAAATTCTGAGACATGCTCCTGAAAATTCCTCGTCGCTTGAAAATGATTATGTATTTTCCGGAACTGTTCTTGAGTTAATGCACATTGCCCTTCCAACATATGTTGGTGGGCACTATGCTACTCATGAAGAGTGTCCAGAGAAGCATAGAAGTCAGAAAACTCAAACCTAGAGTGACCCGTATCGCCATAAGTGAATGAATGTCTAGCCGGCTCGGAGTATCCGACCGAGGAAGAGGGTTCATGGTGCTCCTCGAGGTAGTGGCATGTTCGGGCGCTAAGTCCCTAATAAACTAATTGGTCGGGTTTCATACTGCGGTTCGGTTGGGGTTAGGTAGGAGAAGTGGAAATCGATTCCTCCTAATAATACTATATTCGTTTTCTTCCCGACAAAATCATTTTCATTGCTAAGTATCAAGGTCTATCTTAGAGTTTCTATGTATAATATCTAGACCAAATAAATTGCACTCTAGGCTTAAAGCAATTTGAGTAATTAACCCATCAAAAACAATCATCCCTAGAAGCTTTGCCTGCTCTCACTAAGGTTGAGAGACAATAGAACCTTGAGTCAAAATTGACTTTGTTTAACATAACCCATATACAATAAAGCTCCACTTTTCTAATTACTTGTCACTTTCACCTCAACCGAAGATGGTTTTACACATGACTCGGTGGAGGTAACGGAAGACTGGGTTTTGAAGAGATTAGACTTTGGAGCAAGATGGGTCATAGGATTCATTAAGATCTGTGAGTTTAGTCCAAAATGAATTGATATTGAAAGGATAATCAAACTTATGAGATCTTCCTGTGGACAAATCAAAATAATTATTAAAGTCATATAGAGACCATTGGTAGTCATGATTCATCATATGAAAACTAATCTTACCATCATGATCGTTATCCGAAGTAAAGCAGGTTTCTATAGAGCTTAAAAATTCAAGGGTAAGGCGGGAATAGGTCGGATGATTAAAATTCATTAAGTCGTTCCAATCAAAGTTGCTAATCAACCAATTAACATCATCCCTAATCCCTAAGACATCCATAATGTACGTGTCAAGATATCTTGTACAAACTAATTTACGGTTAACAAGAACATCAAATCTAGACCTTTGATCATCATTTCTAAAAATAATACTAAGAGAATTTTTGTTACCCTTATCGTGTGCTTGACGTTTTTCCTTGCCGGATGCCTTTCCTTTCTAAAAGTATGTATCACTAGCCATTTTTCTAGTCCGTGAAGAGTGCATAATTTAAGAATCCCTTTGAATGTATCTCAAGTTTCATATAAAAATTCTCCGTCATTTTGCCAGAAGCTTGCGATAAGATTTCTCAAGTGGAATGTTATGCTTGGAGGGAAGAACTTCTCTTCTTACACTACCCCATGAAGTAATACTATTGACAAGCAAAGAATTGAGCCAAGTTTTTGCTCTATTCCTCGTAGAAAACCCAAATAAAAGCAATCTTACGGTTTTAGGAGGAACTCCATTCATTTTCGTTATGCCACATATCTTATAACAAGTCTAGTGTTGATTTGGATCTTATGTGGATCCTCCCCCAAACTGATTCTGCTGAACTATAGAAATTACTAGGCTTGATTTCAAAATTGTTGGCCTCAATAGAAGGTATAGTGATGCTAGATGTTAGGCCTCTTGCATAAGGTGCAACATAGTCTTTCAACGGTTTATTTGTCATTTCTCTTTGTGTTTACTCTTTTTCCAATTGTTTTTGTAGGATTCTTCTTCTACTAAATGTCTTGTCAATCTCAGGATCTTCGCATAAAAAGAGCAAGATGCAAATTAGGATTATTTGCAAGATAATGAAATGCAGAATTTAAAGCCAAGAAGTAAAATGCAAAAATAAGAGTAAGAAATTACAAGATATTTACAAAACAAGAAAATACAAAATTTTATTAAACAAAAAATATATAGAGTAACTCAATCGCTAATCAACTAATATTAATTAAAACAGTCACCGATAATAGTGCCAAAAACTTGTTGTCAATCCGCATGTGCACGGAATGTCGTCAAGTAATAAAACATTGATCCCACAGGGATTTAGATTAAGCACTAGTAATTTTGCAAAGCAAATTATCTAGACATACAAATTGATTGAAAACTTTTGAACTTGAGGTCAAGAAGAGAGAGAGAGAGTGAAAAAGGGGGGAGAGCAAGAGATCAAATGGGTTAAGCATGTTGGTTGGGAAACCAGTTCTAGGATTTTGGTTTTATCGTAATGCTAATTAATATACTATGAATTATCAATCTCCTACTCGCTCTCGTAGAGAGTCTAACTAAATACTAGCACTACCCCGCGATGGTTGAACTCGAGTGTTTGCCACGTTGATATTCGAGGCTATTAGGTAGAAAAGGTAACGTAGAAAGTCCGGTTAAAGAGATATTTTTTGTCACTAAGGTCCCAGTCATACAATATAAATTACACAAGTCACTTCCTAATATGAAATGAGGAAAAATCCGTTACACTCTAATTAGATACTCTCTTGTAAGGAATATGCCTCCGTTCCAAGGCAATATTCTAGAAAGTTTGATTAAAGAGATATCCTTTGTCACTAAGGGTACTCGATTATACAATCTAGAGCATCCCCTCTACGTGGAGAACAATCTTTACATCCATTCAATCACAACACATAAACCAATTAATCACACACACATTTAATTAAACATAAACAAGGCATAAACATGTCATTGAAATAGTAAAATGACATTTTCATAGTGTAAACATCAATTTCACATTACAGTTACTCTCTCAATTCTAAAACACAAAAAATCTACTCCATAGACAAAGAAATAAGACCCAAATACATGAATAAAAGCAAGCTACAACTTAAATCAATAAGAAAGGAGAAGAAAGCTTAACCGGATTGAGTTTCGAGTCTTTGCGAACCAATCCTTGCTGTTGAGATGGACAGATGATGAAGTCGGCCTCGGATCGTCAAAGAAATGCCAGGATGTGTTCTTGATCTGTTCTCTTGGGTCTCCCCAAAGGGGAAAACCCTCCTCCCCTTGCAAAAGGGAAGAAAGCCCCCTTTATAGGAGGGGGCACGACCCCTGCCTTTCATGCCACACGACCGTGGCGTGGAAGGCATGACAAAAGTGGCATGTTCGTGCCTTATTTGCAGTCTTTGGGGCACGACCGTGTTAGATTGAAGAACACGACCGTGCCAAGGGGCACACCCATGTTTGCTATTTTTCCCCTAAAGCTGCTCAAATATTTATTTTACTTCGTTTTCGCTCCAAATTGTGCTCTGTCGATGAAAATAAGCATAAAATAGATATTCGAACAAAGAGAGTAATTATGCTAGTACAATGATGAAATATTGTGTAATAACATAAATCATACTAAGAAATACAAGTCAATGTGCGTTAAACAATGCATAAAAGTGTATATAATATACGCACAACTCCTTGATGAGCTTGATGTGTTTTGGGAGAATTAATCTTGTGTGAAGAGATTTAGGAGAATTGAGCTATCGGGTGAGGGGTGGGTGGAGGTTCTTGATAGAGGAAGGATGTTGTTGGGAGAGGAGATGAAGGGACAAGCTTTATAGTGAAGTTGGAGAAGAGGTAGTGCTTTGTTGAAGAGGAAGAGAGATTTACTGGGACAGGTAGAGATAAGTTCGACATGACTTTCAAATGAATCGGAAGGGGGAGCCTCACTAGATGAGTGGCGAGCGAGACAGACGGGAGAATATGAGAGGTTTTGGTATCAAGTGTCAATATGATATCTTATTCACTAATAAAGAAGGCATGTAAATCACATATTCAAGGACTTCAAAATACCTACCTACCTACCTACAACCTAGGGAATTAAACTAGTTGAATGCAAGACCAAGTAGTTTATGCCTATTCTCTCTACCATATTGAAAGAAATAGCATATACAAGACATTTAAGAAATTGAGGATCAAAACTATCTATTGATATTCCCTTGCATAGAAAAACTGTGAAATCAACAAGCAAAAACTCATGTTATATTCAGAAAATCAACATTGATTTAAAAAAATGATTATCCAGACTAGGTAACGTCGAGTCTGGGGTGACCGGCCCGGTCCCACGGAAGTTTTCCACCGGCCACCAGGGTAAATCGGGAAACACTTGTGGTGGATGGCCCAGAAGGCCACTATCCCGTAGTTGAGTCCCATTTGGAGAAAAAAATCATACAAATGTGTCGTAGTTGGGAATCAAACCGTGGGTGTTTGGGAGACCACTGAGCACCCTTACCACTGCACCATAGCCTTGGGGGCAACATTAATTTCAGTGGGACTTGCGATGTGGAAATAGTGAACTTCACCTGCTCATTGGTGTTCCGCTCCACTTGATTGCTTAGTAAACTTATGCAGGCATTTTCCAGACAACACTACTAGAACACCGCTATGTGCATGACAAGTCAATGCCTGTTAGGTCCTAACATTTCTTCCCCGACCAAAATCATCAACCAAATCATGCCCCTTGTTTCTGGTTATCGTGATCTTAATATGATAGATAGAGCCCATTCCCAACAAAGGGCAGAGAGAATGTCGAGCTAAAAGTCAAATTAGTGATTGAAGTTATGAAACAATTAAACAATCAAGATTTCACATTAGAGCTTGAAGAAGATGAGAAGCATGGAGAAGTCAATGCATCTACCACCCACCTGGTTATGTCGTAGAAATACTGCCTTGTGAGGAGTAACTAACCTACTGTTTAGCCCATGGAGAAACATTGGATGTGAAATTTTTGAAGCAAAATTCTTAGTCATTCGTCATTTAACCTTGGGTTGAACTTGGCCCATGTGATCAGAACAGACAGTTGGGACCCCCATCAGGACAAACTTAATGCATCTAGACCCCCATCAAATTCAAATTTCATTGCAATTTGTGAAGGTTTTCTTGGATAGTTCTTCCATTAATTGATGAATTGTCACCCGATGTTTATATTTGGGTTTTCACCTTGAGTTTTTCAATTTGGTGCTTGGTTGCAAAATTTTCCTCAGTTTTTCCCCATGAGATGATAACAGATAATGATGCAGTCAAGGAATCAATTTGAATTTCAAATCAATTCCTTATTTGCATCAAAGCATCTTTTCTAATTTTAATTTTTATCGACTTTCTGAGATGTGATGGTTCTGTCATCAGGAGATAATTATTGCATTTATTATTTAGTGCAGATGGCAACTGTCTAATGAACATCCAAACATTTCAGCATCCACAGCAAATGACTTGAGACGTGATAGATTTCCCCGTCCTGCTGATCCTGAGAAGATAAAGGCTGCATTAACAGCATACGCCCAAAGTAATTTCCTCACTTTATAATATTGCATTCAAGGATTCTAATTAATTTCGCTCATAATCTGTTTTGGTTTGTGTAGCTGATTGTAGTTCACAATTTTATGGATAATTCTACATCTTAAAAATCATCTGGTTACCTTTAAAATTTTCTTGCTTTGTCACTAAAACTTATTTAGAATGCAAAATGTAAACTGCATTGAAACATTTAAAATGTTGTTTTGATTTTTATTTATACAACTTGCAAGTACTGCTGCATTGTACATTATTTCAGTGAATGATAATATTAATTCTTCCTAAAAGTCCAACAATGCAAATTTAGAAGAAATGATAAGAGAAATGTTACTTTTTTAAAATATTTTTTTGCTTATTTTTCTATCTCTCTTCGTTTTTTTTAATTTTAAAATTATTTTCTGAGCTGATTCTAATTTGTTCAATTCTGTCTGCTTAATATGGTCAAGGTTATGCTTTCACTACCTAATGATACTTGCATTGCACATTCTGTTTTCTACGACCTAAGAAAGGAATCTAGCATTAGACAAGAGAGATAATTAGGTATTTTACTGTTGGAAATGAAATATTATTTTTCTTCCAAATATTCTCATATATTTCAATATTAAATCTCTCTATCGATGATCTTTCACATCATAATTGACTGCTTGTGCTTTATGATTTGTTCATTTCTTCTTATATGTAAACTAAACTGCATCGTTCTTTAAGAGTGAAAACTAATAGCAAAATCTTTTGAACAAAATATATCTTGAGCATAAGTCCTTACCATGGCTGTCATAATTGTGTGGTTCATGATTCACATCGTATGATACCTATAGGAAAACTTATTTTTGTAATCATATATAGGTTGAAAATAAAATTTCAAGTTTATTTAACTTTTTTTAAAAATTGATTAGAAAAGTCTATTACAATTTTAGGTTTTTTTGTGAGACAAGTCTATTATTTTATGAAGAATGAGTTGGTTTATCAATTTATAAAATGGGGTTAGGATCAGTTAATACAATTGCCAATTATTAACACAGTATCAGAGTCAAAACTTAGTGATTCATTCTTACTACTAGTTATCCTTTAATTTCAGCTTCATCCTCAAACTTCAACACGGTCCTTATTCACTAATCACTCACACTTCGATATTTGGGTTTGGCTCCTTCTCTCCTTATCCTTTGCTTACAAATTAAAAGTTAATTCTTTCATTTTCCTTTCTTTTGTATTTTATATTTTATTCCTAATCTATATTTTTTTTATCTTTGTGTCCTCTTAATCTTATCATAGATTAAGATACAATGTTGTGCCGATCGACACAGGAATTTACTGGTTCGTCCACTGATCGGCACGGGTTCGAAACTTGAGTCGGGATCTCACGATGACCTCCGAGAGGCCATGGAGGAAGCCGCGACCTCAAGGAGGCTGCAACCTCATGGATGTTGTGACCTTGTGGTGGTTTCACGAGGCCGCGAAGCAAGTAGCACAACAGTTTTTTTTTTCTTTCTATTTTTCATCTTTTATATGTTTATTCCTTTTTCCTATTTCTTTCTCTCTGCAAAGATATTTTTTCATCTTTTATTTGCTGATTTTTTTTTTATTCTTTGTGTTAAAATTTTTCCTCTTTCATCCATCCCCAAGAGTGGAATAAAAATCTCTTAAATTCTTTAAGGATAGTTCATTTTTTTTCCCTCAATCCGTCCACAAGAATAGAAAAAAATCTTTAAACTCTTTAAGGATAATTATTATTTTTCCCTTCTTCATCCATCCATTAGGATAGAAAATTCTATTAAACTCATAGTTAATTTTTTTTCCTCTTTCATTCATCTACAAGTTAATCAGAAAAAAAAGAATCCTCTTAAGGATCATTAATTTTTTCTTCTCCTTTATCTGTCTACAAGATAAACAGAAAAAAAGTCTTTTACGATAGAGGAAACATATTATTAAAAAAAATATAATATACTTTTTAATCTAATAAAATATACTACTACTCATAAATTAAATTATTTTATATATAAATTTAGTTTAATTTTAAATTGATCAAAATAAATTTAAATTTAAATTAGTTTAAATCTATTTGATTTTGCCATGTCTACTTAGTGATTTCAGCTAACCCAAAATTGTCACTCAACAAGTATCAAACATTTCATGAGATATTATAAAAATTTGAACTTAACATTTAACATATCAAATATAACTCTATAGCAAACATATGTAACAATCAAGTGTTAATAAAAATTATTTTTTAATTAATATATTTATATTTAAGAAAATATCAAAACTATATCGGCATTACATGATAGGGTACTGAAACGTATCATTTCGTTCATAAATCAAAACTTTGGTGGGACTTGAAATTTTAAATCTCGGTTCTTATTTTCCTTTTCTTCTTCGTTTTGCCTATATTTTTTTAATTATCATTTTCTTGACTTATTTGTCCTCTTTCTCTATCTTTTTGTTATATAAGATAAAAGTCCAAAATTTGATGTCCATCCCTAACTCGTCAAGAATGCAGTGGTAGGGATCCCATGCAATCTCTTAAACACCCATTGTTAAATGAGATCGGAAACATATGTAACATGCTCATCAAGTATTACAATTTCTTAAAGGAAGACTAAGAAAAGGTTTCTATTTAAAAGGCATGGAGGAGCACCAAACAACATATGGTAGCATGGTCTAGTGCAAGGCAAAAATTTGAATAGTGGCTCACCATATTGGTTAAATATCATATCTTATAGGATTTAAAGATGAAGTAGGAGAACCTAATGAAACTTTATTTGTGATAATAAGTCTGCAATTAATATAGCTTAAAATGCACTTGAATATGATTGAACAAAATATATTGAAATTGACACACACTTCACTAAAGAGAGTCGAGAGTAAGTTAATTTGTACCTCTTACGTCTACACATGAACAACTTTCTTGTAGATATAGAGTTAAGTAGCTCAATGTTTCAAAGTATTATAATCAAGTTGGGAATGATACATATCTATTCACCAACTTAAGGGGTATATAAGCTAAAAGTATTTCATAAATTATGGGATATGATAGCGTAACTAGTTTTTATAATGTGTATTTAGTTTTTTTGTAAATAAGTCTTAGAAATTTAAGATTTTTATTAGAAAAATCTATTATTTCATGTAAGAATAAGACATGATTTCAATCTATAAAAAAATTGTTGTGATCCCATGTATGATGTATTAGATAGGGGTGTTCTATGAATACAATTACGAATTCTCAACTATTATACTTTTTGCCTAAAATGATACATTTCTTATATATGAATTGAAATTTAAAAGAATTGAGACAATTCATTTGATATAAATCTTTTTATTTTAAATATAATTGTACAAATAATAAAGAAAATTCATTAAATATTAAATTCAACTAATAGAGATTAAATCTAACCGAGGCAATAAATTATCCAATATATTAGAAAATAAACTAAGTCACTAAAAAAAAGAGAGAGGATGAATTCATAAAAGTATACAAGTCCAATGGAAGGTTATTAGAGTATGGTGGTTGTTGTGTGCAAACCACAAGTGCACGATTGTCATCAAGTAATAACAGATATCAAATCCATAAGGACTAAAAAGTTAAGTACTAATCGAGTAAGTGAAACAGATTATCTAGATAATCAAAGGTTGTGTGAATTTAAGAAAGTAGAGAGAGTTGAGAGGGAGTCTAGAGTAAACAAGAGGTTATGAGCAAGCGAGTGGTCAAGGAAGAGTCCTAGGACTTTGGTTTCGCCACGAAGACACATCCTACTAATTGTTTACTATCCTATCTATAGGTTTGTTCGCATATAGGTGGATCTATCCCAAAATACCGATATAGACTTTTGGAATTATATCGGCGTGCCTTTCCAAATGCGATGCTTACTTTCGAGGTGACATTGCTAGTTCGATCGCTTTCTTGGGGAGGTCCCTATCACGTGAACCCTACGATCCCCTAGTTGCCTTCTTTTATTTTGTGATGCCGAATTGGGGCAGACCTATTAAGATATGTTATAGGTGCCCCTGCCGGAGAAGATCGCTATTCCCTCATGGCATATCGGTTCACCTTTTGACCCTTCCCTGCGTCCCCTGAGATACTAAAGTGCGTCATAGTCTTGTCTCCACAATAAAGCCGGACCATGGAATTAACATGTCATACAATAGAGAAAGTTAAACAAATACTTGAATTGATCGTCAATGATTACATCGGGCTACTTTCTAATCCTAGAATCTCGAAAACTACTCCATGGAGATGGAGTTACAACCGAGAGATATTACATTTAAGCAATTACAACTCAAAACAGAAAGTAGAGAGAGGAGAAAGCTTAGCGGGATGGTTGTCGGTCTTCAAAAGGAACTTGAAGCTCTAATAGGTGGATGGATCATTGCGGCGGCTCTTGGAACAACTACCCTAGGGTTTCCTAGAATAGGGAAAATCCTCCTCCCCGAATTAAGAAGCTTTTGGGGCCTTTTATAACCCTTTCAGCTGTTAAAAATAGTTGGGAAACTCGAAACCGTCGGGGAGATATCCACGTGACACGACCTAGGAGGCATGACTGGGCGTGTTGCGCTTAGGTGTTGAAATGGGAGTCGGACACGACTGTTCTTGGGAGGCACGACTATGGCGTGTCTGGCTCGGCTGTAATGGGCCAAACACGGCCGTGCATGGGAGGCATAAACGTGTACTATAAGCAAGACCGTGTCTAGAAGGCACGACTCGGGTGTGTTTGGCTCAGTGATGAATCTGGCCGGACATGACCGTGCCTGGGAGGTACGACCTAGAAGTGTTCTGCTGGCGGATGAGGCATGGTATGACCCAGTTGAGTTAGGGAAACACTACCGTGCGCTCCGGATGAGGCATGGTTGTGCGTCTTAGAGGGTTGTGGCGTGTCAAATGTTAGAAATTTTATTTCCGCTTCGTTCTTCTTTTAACTTTATTCGGGGGAACACACCCATGTCATGGGACACTACCAAAGCGTGTTCCTTGTTGTAGCTTCTCATTCCAAGGCTTAAATGACTCCGTTTTTTTTCCAGAAAATGCATCTTAT
>JBBPFQ010000044.1:1600990-1613492 GCA_037974815.1 Kaempferia elegans
CAAACTGTGGCTTAATGTAAATGTATAAATTTGAAATTGGTCATTAGTAGATAAGTTGAAATAAAGACATGCAACTGCAAAAGGAGGGCAATGCTTTATCAACTTTCAGGCACTTTTTAAACAGAAAATTTGATTTCAAGAGATTTATATGACAAAAATAATTTGGACATGAAACTTGGAAATGTCAAGAGCATTAGTTTTAAATAGGGGCGAACAAAAGTTCGGTTAAACCGAATGACGGAATCGATTATTTGGGAAATTTGTTTTTTTTTAAATATCAAATATTTCGGATAATTCGGTGCGGTTTTTAAATTTCTAATTCGGTTAAACCGAATAAACTATTTTTTTCAGCCGAACCAAACTAAACCACGCCACGACCATGTCAGGTGACACAGTCAGGCCATGTTGCTAGAACACCGGACACTATCGTACCAAATGGCATGGTCAGCCTGTGTTCCCTTTTGGTCCTCAAATTTCTCTTAATTTCATTTGTTTCTCT
This sequence comes from Kaempferia elegans, assembly GCA_037974815.1. Classification (NCBI taxonomy): domain Eukaryota; kingdom Viridiplantae; phylum Streptophyta; class Magnoliopsida; order Zingiberales; family Zingiberaceae; genus Kaempferia; species Kaempferia elegans. The sequence continues at coordinate 1,601,490 of JBBPFQ010000044.1, forward strand.
TGAAAATTCAGTTAATTCGGTTGAACCGAAGTTTTATTGGTTCGTTTGTCTGGTTTTTGTTAGAAAGTTCAATTGGTTTGGAAATGTTTTGATTTGTTCGGTTTCGGTTAACTCAATTGTTCGGTTTTAAATCAATTGTTCACCCCTAGTTCTAAACACAAAAGCAACCTAAGGTTTCAGCAGTTTATATAATTATATAATAGAAACAAGGAAATTTAGAAAGAAATGATGGAACCCAACACGTTGAGTTGTGCTAGCACAATTAAAAGATTCCCTGGCGTGATTATGTTCATTCATTAATGACTTCGGTCTCAAAATTCATTTTGCACGTCCAATCAAGAAGTTTTGAAAGGACGCTTTCCACTAAGTCTATGTGATTGTGTTAGGGTGTAAGCCGAGCCAAGGTTTGTGGTATTTAAGCTTGTTTGAAGATAATTAAGCCAAGCCAAGTCTAAAATGAACTAAGCTGTTGAAATGATTGTTCAAGCTTGGCTTGGTTTCTTTTTTATGAGCTTGAACTTAGTTCGGTTAGATGTTATCAACTCTCAATTCAAGTTTGTTTAATTGTTTGAAACTTTTACATTTTAAGCTTGTTTGGTTAGTTATTAAGCTTCATAATATAAATTTGTGTGTTCATTTTAAAAGTTTCTTTATTTATTTAGTATGTATGTTGATACAAGTTTGATTGATGAACATTATAAACGTCGTTCACGAAACTTGTTCGTTTAGTTTAACAAGTTATTCAAGCGTGTTCATTTAATTGATCTTATGTGTATTGAACGGACATAAACAATCTTTTACCAAGCCGTACACCAAGCTTGTTTACGAGCGTTCGATTCATTTACTGCCCTAAGCATAGATTGGGCAACCATTAATGAGAATATGACAAGATGCAGATAAAATCAACAAATATATATTATGCACCTTAGCAAATTCTTGAATAAGTATTTCCCTTAAAAATGCACCCTGCAGATGGAAAGAGATACTGACCATCAATAGGCTGAGTAAGTTAGGCTTTCAACAATCAGGAAAATTAAATAACATAAATTTGCAAATATTTTGTCACCTTTTCAGTCAATGTAAATGAAAGAACTTGCTTTATTACTCTGCTTGAACCATTTCCCTCCGGTTCTTTCCTAACCAGTGATTCTTCAGTCTTTGCCCGAAGTGACTGTGGTAAATATTTTACAGGATAAGATTAAGATACAGCAAATAGATCATCATCATCCAAAAGCGTACAAAGAAAGTTGTGATATTTTTCCAAAAACAGAATTGGGCTAATACTAATTATCATGATAAAATCACAGAAGAATTTCAAGCACAGTTTTACAGAGCACGTGTGACCAAGAAGCAAAAGATCTAGATACATACTTTCACTTCATCAATATGACCTTAGTTTTATCTTTTCATTCTCTTTAGGTTTTATGTAACAGAATTATTTGATGGAATAGAATTCAGCATCTATGAACTTAACCTTCCATTCTAATGAAATATATTTTTCTTGTATCACTATCACCTTGATGTGATGCAGCCAAATCATTGAAGGAAAACTAAATAACATAGCAACCAGAAAAGGCATGTAAAGACAAGCCTGAATTATCATTTAGAAAAAAAACAAATGATTGTTTAAATGGAAATGACAAGAAGTTATGTCGGTGGAAACATACTGCAAAAGTCTCACTTTTACATTTAATCACTCAAGTCAGAAGCTTGTGTTGACCTTAGCTCACAGTTTACCCTTCAAAATTTGCTCAAAACATTATAGGTTCGACAATCCCAAAACTTTGGAATACACTAAAGTATGGATCAATAAATATTTGGGAGGCAGCGAATGGATTATGGAACCATATAAGGATCATACATTCTTCTATGGTAAAAACAAAAAGCTTCCATGGTGGTTGAATTTTGCAACAGTAATATGTTAAGAACATAAGTGCCCTATATGATACAACTATATATGTTAAGAGAATAACAAAGTTATCAAGGTAGACAACTATGAGAAGCCAATACATATGCCTATGCACTTCCAAAATCATCCATTCATCATGAGTAAAAAATGAGAAGTGTGATGAATGAGAAGCCAGTCTTTTTCTGTATCAGTAATTAAAAACGTTTGTTACTAATTATAGTTAAGAAGTGCCTTCAAGGAAAAAGAAATACAACCTCAGTGAGTAATGATTCTAGACGATCAATCCTGAAAATTCCTTCCTGATACAAGGAATAGAACAACATTGTCAGCATCAAGTAAAAGTGACTTTATAGTCAGCTTATAAGAGTGTTAATGTGTCATGAGACTCATGACCAGAATGTGGAAAACTGCAATTTATGAACAATATCTGCAAAATTCTGCTTAATATGAAATATAATGAAACAATGTGAAAAAAAGTTGAATATTATAAACCTTATACAGAAGAGTTTGCAAAGTAGATTGAAGCTGAGGTGAGCTATCAGTCAGAACCTTTCTTGCAATCCAAGGATATGTACTACTCAAAACTTTATAGTTTGGGTCAAAACTGATTGCAATGCCCTCTAAGACAGCAAGACTGAGAAAGAAAAAGATTGGATAATGACAATAAATAGCACCCTTTATCAAAAAGTTAAGCAACCAGAGCCTATCATGTGGTTACCTTCTAATAACAAGAGAAAAATAAGATGGTATCTGAAACTTAAATTTGTACCTGAACAAACAAAAAGAAAAGCTTTAATGTGGGACGGTAGAATAGTAGAGATTTTTGATAAAAAGCATGATGTAATACTATCAACAGTTTAATAGAGTTACCATACAAAGACTATAGCAAGAAGCTAGAAAATTGCAACTTTAACATGTAGAGCAGACCACAGCTTAAAATATTCTTTGGTGCTGATTGGCATGGATAGAATTTACCTTTTTCACCCACCGATCAACAAGTAATAACACTCGAGACAACACTCAAGACAATGATTTCAACTGTCATATGACACCCAAGACAGTGATTTCAGCTGTCATATGATATCCAAGACAGCGATTTCACCTATCAGCTTCATCATGCTGCCAGCTCAAGAGGTGATAACACCACCGGCTTGAGGCGGTTGCCAATCATGAATGCCACTCGATGGCATCCGATGACACAACTTCAACTTTTAACTGATTCGGTGTCCAATTAAGCGATAAAACAACTCCAATTTTCAACAAAACAGCTCCAAACTACTCTAAATCAGGACGGTTTCATCACAGTGGCATCTAATTCAGCAATGGCCAATAGAACAACTCCAATTCGATCAAATAGGATTTTCAAGTAAGTCCTCTTCTCCCCTCTCCTCTTATCTTCTTCCTCTCTTCTCCTCCTTGTCTCATATTCTTTTTCCTCTTACTTCAACACTGGCATTCTTCCTCTTCTACTTTCCCCTTCTCCTCCTTTGTCACACCTCCAACACCATCTCAAGTTATTTGAGAACTAAAACCCTAGCTTGGCTCGACATTTCAAATCCTGGAGCAGACAACCACAACAGCATTTGCCAATGAACTAATTAGGCTAATACAACCGTAGAAAGTATAAACTATACAATCACTTGTTAATAGTAATAATACTAAAATCCATATCCTTGTTTCAGCTACTTTATTTAGCATCAACCTGCATTGATAAGTTTGAAATTTCAAGAAATTAGCACATCCATATATTAGATTATATTAATAAGAAAAATATCGCCATCCACAACCACAAATCAAAAAATCTTATAATGATTATTATGTCACTCCAAACTGAATTATGACAGATGAAGAAATGTTTTAGTAAAAATCAATCAGTTATGCTCAGAGTGAGAAATACATACTTGCAATTTCTAAACACTTTCTGAACGATTGCAAGCAAAGTGACCATGTATAATTCAATTATACATTATTGAGATTCACTAAAATACAAAATGCAACAAATCTCATAAAACCTACATATATAGAAATAAGTAGATGATATATTAAGACCATTTTCACTCCAGAAAGTACTTGCCATATTAACTCCTGAATAAAGAGGAACTGCCAAATTGATACTAGAAGCTGTCATTATAAGCTGTAAGATGTACTTACGAGATTCTTTTGACTTTTGAGAAAAAGAATGGAAAAAAAAAAAATGTTAAACTATGAAATATACAAGCCATAAAACTTTGCTTAATATTAACATACATGGTCTGTCCAAGATTTTCAGACAAATCACCAAAACTTATATTTCTAACTCCTTTGTTCACAGCATTTTGAAAAACACCTACAAATCAATGCAGTTTGTAGATTAGCATGTTTAAAAAAAAAATAGTTAGTGTTTATTAGCTGAGATGATAGACGAAACATAAAGAACCTGTCAATGCCTTTGCAACTTCATCCTTTTGTGCAGTTGGAGGAAGGAGACTGTAACATATACACAAAAGTCCAGTAAAAGATCCAACAAAACAAGTAGAGGATAAAAATGCTTCTCCTGAAGCGTTCATGAGAACTTCTATGAATGTACATTGGGTTTAAAAAAATCTACCATTGCTAACAGGTCATCTTTCAGAGTGTATTCTGCAAGGAACTATGCAGAGTTACAGCACAGGTATTTATTCATCTCTTAATCTGATAGCCATGAATATGTATACAGATGTATATGGTAACAAAAAGAAGAATGTAACCTTATCTTACCTTTAGCAAAACTATGCACAGATGCATATGGACAATATTACAATGCAAATAACATGTGGCACAAACCAAGTGCATAGTATTCTCATTCTTGGGAAAACAAAATAATGTCAGTTTCAGACAGCATAAGCAATTTCATACTGACTAATTATGATCATTAGGCATTCTTAACTACTTCCATACAACAAAGATTCACTATAAGTTTTGCCTTACCCAAGAATAACAAAATCATTTGATAAAGCATCAAAATCACGATTAACCAGGTGAAGGCATGCTTGAATGAATCCATCTCGAAGTTCTTGCCTAAATTCACCCATCATCCCAAAATCTAGAATACCAAAAACATGAACTTATCAGAATCATAATTGCAAGTACTAGAGCATGCACTCGAGTTATAGGATTGAATTTCCCAATGCATGTCCCAAGTCATATAATGTAGGTCTAGCATACCTAAATAGGCTAGTTTTCCATCAGATGTTCGCAGGAGATTTCCAGGATGTGGATCTGCATGATAAAATCCATGTTCTAAAAGTTGGGAGAGCGAACAATACACTCCTACCTGTAATTATAAGGCGATGATATCCCATTGGTAGTAAATGTCAATAAGAATAGAAAAATCAGGAATCAGTCAAATGAAAGTAACAAATAAAATAAATTCTCGATTTCTACCTCCACAAGATAGAGATCTTTGATGTCAGATAACTTCCTCCCCTATAAATTAGACAACTAAAGAAAAATGAGCATGATTTCTTGTATAAATCCACTATAAAGAAGGAAATATTAGAGGGTAACCTCCACCCATTCCATGACAAGGACTCTGTGGCTAGTTTGTTCTAAATACATTTCTGGTACAACAACATCCTGTAGTCCTCCAAAGAGTTTCCTAGTTCAGAATTTGCACAGAAACCTTGTAATTAGCTTAAATAAATAAACTCCGGTTTTGGTGATAAAGACATCTTGAAAGTATGAACGCACAACCTTGATACTACATTTCCCTCAAAAATCATGTTTTAATTGTTGTATCTTAGTTAGACAGAATTTTATCATGTAAAGGGACCATTGAATCTATAATCTAAAACAAGTGCTTTATATTCATTTATTTTAGCAAAGTTTTCACAAGTTTCTTTAGAACGGAGATAAAGTAGAATATATGATATGACTAAATTATCTTAGCTTTTAACCTGAACTTCAGTCCATTCATTGCTTCAGCACGGTAATCCATCTCCTGCATCAAATTGATTTACCTGTATTCAATGAGAAGAACAAGCATATGCTCATGTTTGTGTTTGCCTCTAAGAATTGAAACTCAGACGCACAAACATCAAAATTAACCATGAAAACAAAAAAAGTGTATCTCTTCTAAAAGAATGTGAAAGAATGAAAAACAGGAAAAACTCTATTCTGGGGAAAAATCATGAATGTTCAAGGACTTAAAGATGACAACCTCAAGAATAAAACTGTATTAAAGAGGCAAAGAAAGATTGAACACTGCTAGTATGGCCAAAGAAATTACATTAGAAGAGTTTTACGAAGAGTCAACTGTATATTGAAAATTTGAATTATCATTGTGTACCAAAGCTGAAATTATAGCAAACAGTCAGATGATAGAACAGAATAAAATATAACATGCTGGAAGCTTACAGTTATCTTTAAATTAAGTGTTTTGGTTTGTGAAGATTTTCCAATTTTTATGTTTTAAAATTTCTATTTCTCAGAAAATAATAGAAAATTTAAAACAGCAAAAAAAAAAAACATTTGTCATCAATTTTTTTACACCATTGTGTATTAAAAATTACTTTTTATACAAAAGATGCATACTCTTCTCAAAAATAAGAAAAGAAAATATGAAAGTATTAGAATTTTTAAACTGTTTCCGACTTTCCATTACCAAGCAAGACAGTGTTTTAGAAAAATGTCAGACCTAAGAACTGCCCAACTCGCTTCAATATGGGCAAGAAAAAACAAGAATCGTTGCTATTTTTGTATCCATTTATTAATGCTGAATTCCCAACAGAACTAAGAACTATTAATTGATATTCAACTATTAAACCTTAATTCTCATCTTAATATCATATTGCTGATAAATAATCACCCAAAGATATTCATCCTTGAGGCAAAAAGATTTAACAACTATAGAGATATTTTACATACCCGAAATAAGCTTGATGCCCATTCATCAAGCACTGCCTGCAAACAAATTGCTCAAGTATTTATTATCGGAATTACTATTTAAGAAGCAGCAAATTCATTAGTCATTGGACTTCTTTAACAACTATAGATTGTTGAACCACCTGAAGGTCAGTATTCAGTTTGGCAGCACTGCGAACAAACCCTGCAATATAACGCAGGATAAAGATATCTAATGCAATTGCTGCTTGAACTCCAGGTCTTTGCACTTTCACAGCAACAAGTTTCCTAGAAGTACGAAGTCTGGCCTGATATACCTGCCATTTATTGTAATAAAATGTTTAGTTGGTTATGCCTTGAATTTTCCATTTTATTAACTAAAAAAAAAGGGCAGTAAAAACCTGCCCGAGGGATGCTGCAGCTATAGGCTCAGGTGAAATCTCTGAGAAAAGCATTTCTATTGGTTGTCCAAGCTCTTCCTCTATCATACTAAAGGCAATCTCAGTTGAGAAGGAAGCAATCCGATCTTGCAACAATGAAAGCTCATCTAAGTATGCAGGTGGAATCACATCCTAAGGAGAAAAATTCACATAAACATTAGAGAAGAAAACACGAAGAATCTGCATCCTAACATTGATTAACCTTAAACTGTTTGTGTTTCTGTTTCTGTTTCTGTTGAAACAGAATCACATCCATGTCGCATATTAGAGAAACCCCATGTACATGATAGCTGGATTAGAATACTTCAAAAAGGTATTTTATCATAAATACACAATATTGACTAATTACTTGCACTTTACCACCCTATTTTGCATAAAGTACAAGCTCTTATCACTCAATTTCTAGATATTTCATAAGGTAAAGTTAATGTTTAAGAAGCAAATATGGTTATGCTTTTAGTTTATACTTCAGAGTAAACTTTATCATATGATCTATTGGTTAGTGAGTTGAGAACCCTATGGATGGTCAGAGGGGGAGGGGATGAATAGAACACTTGCAAATAAAAACTATTCTTTCTCTTACTGCAGTTTCAACAAGGACAAACACACACTGCTATAGTCCATGGCCTGTGGACACAATGTCTACTAACTTTCTCCCCTTTGGTAAAATGACGAAGGTGGAGAAATCTCATAATACATAGGTGGAGTAAAAATAATAGAAGCTTAAAAAGAAACAATGTAATCTCTTATTCTGTATGTTGGTGAGTTGCCTCGAGCCTCTGATTCGTTTTACAGCCTCCATCTTGAACTGCAAAGTCTGTTGACATGTCAAGTTTTCATGAAGGCCTTCAGGTCAACCAGATGATGTTGACTCATCTTGTCAGCTTCATCCACAAATAGGTCTCATTTATCCGATGTTGTTGATGTGGCAGCCTTCCAGTCTACTAATCCTCCGATTAATCATGATATCTAACTGCCTTGTCCATATGTGACCTGGATCATGTTCCACGTGTACTTCTAGTGATCCATTTTTGGTCACTCTGATCTCCTGTATAAAGATAGTATTTTATCATGTGCATCGGTCAATTTCACTTCTAGTCAATCAGAATTTTAATAGCTCAGAATACTATTTGGGTCACTCAAAACTCTGACTCTTGGAGTCTACTAAGACCAATCCGCCTAAGTTGAGTTTTACCTTCCTCCAAGTACACATTCACTCAACTTATCTTACAACAATTTACCTAAGCATCCTTCCACCCAACTTCAGGTCCCTCAGATGCATCGAGCCCTCTAGCTCACTCCTCATGCTTCGTTCTAGCTCCATTAATATATTCTTCTGCCAAACCTCTCTTCCTCGGATGCACTGAGACCGTCAAGTCCCTTCCTATGTTATCCTTCTTGCGTGCTTGCGTCTTCTACTCCAGCTACCTTTGTCTTTGTTACTCCTCCTTCCAGTCCCTCGGGTGTCTCATGTCACCCTTTTATGTACTGCAATGGAACTTCAATCATTGAGTGCTCTTGTGTGTTCTCCTAAGTCCCTACATACTTAAACATGTAGATACGGCAAGGCCTAGCTTAAACCTTCTTCCCAAGCATCAAAACCATGGTTAAACCACTCGGGGTGCTAACACTATTAATTTAAAGCACAAATACAATAGAGCACTTGTACATCTCTGTTATAAGAAACTAATATGAAAGGATGAAAGATGTTTGAATACATAAGATATCATTAAAAAATTTTGATTGTTTTAGTTATAAGCATGCAACCTTCACTAAAAGTAAATTTTTTTGTGATAATTATTGGGTAAGATCAAGAATAAATAAGAAAAAGATATGTATAACAAGCTAATCAAGATTTTGTATAAAGTTCTAACACACAAATTTATGAAAATGTAAACTACAACAATTCAAGCATGACATGGAAATTTAATATCATTGTTGCTAATTGACCATTTTGTTATCATGTGTCTAGTGGTTAAGATTCATAAACATTGCAATATCATATAATTACGGATGAGAGGCAACTGGATTTCTGGTCTGCAGATGATAAATTGCTATTGATAAGAAGGCAAATCATTCTGGATAAAATTATGAAATAAAAAGTGGTGACATATGTAAAGTAGAAGAAGGTCAAACTTACTGGTCTTGATGACACAGCTTGAGCAATTTTAACGAATGCCTGCAGTTTGATTGGATAAGTAAATAAAACTCAGCTCCATTGGGATATAAACTCATAAACAGTAGGTGGACAAAAATACAATAACTAAGTTTATATACAGAAGATAGTATCATCCAAACAAAAGCAATAAATCCCGATGATCATTCGGTAAGAAAAAATCATGACAATTGACAAGGAAAACAAAAGCAAGCATTCTTAAAAAAATGTATTATTATTCAACCAATAGCTGAGTTGTGGCATTAAGTTTCTGCAACTGTTACTATAAAGATATAAGATAAAAAGCTGACTGAAATAGAGGAGCAATCTTAGAGTCCGTTTACTTGGATAGAAAATAAGAGGGTAAGAGGGGAAAGTGGCATAAAAGATGTAATATATAATAGAGATGTAAGTTTGTCATTCTTTCTCTCCTCCTTTCTTCCTTTCAGGCTTCAGCTCAAATAAATGGTTAGTGTCATCGATGTGTTCCCCTTAGATTAAGAGAAATTTTTCACAATTCTAGGATAAGATATGGCACACTGTATAAGTCCAAGTGTTGGGCAATAAGAAAATAACATCTTCAAAAAATTGAAGTGGTATATATAAGAATGCCAAGATGGATATGTGAGATTAGTATATTAAAATTTTAAAAAATAATAATTAAGAGCTATTAAATATAGCTCCAGTGAATGAAAAAAAATAAAATAAAATGAAATTAACATGTTCAAAGGGCATGTTACCTTGATAACATAACAATTAAAAAATAAGGGATTATACATAAACTTACACATATCAATGGTAACTTCTACGACTTTTGTCCCTCTCTGCATTTAGGTAGCAAAGGATTTTAATGAGCTGTGTAACCGGTTTAAGTTAGATTTGTGGTTTTCTAACTTGTGTGTTATGTTGCGTTGAACCTACTATGTATACAAGTTGACCAATGGTCCAATACCCCAAGTTTAATCTGATTTGTAATTGGATTAATCTATTGGTGGATAAGGATCAGTCTGCTAATGACTCAGATCTTGAGAAACAAACAGAAGGTTTTCAAGTTGACTGGTCAAGTCGACTGAGAACAGAAGGTTCTCACAAATTAGTCAACTGATGCTATTCAAACACAACCGAAGATGAAATTTTCAATGGCATAATTTGGCTAAGATTTAATGGATTAGTCGACTGGTGGTTGTCACATCAATAAACAACATGATTCGAAGTAAAGGTTATAAAAGAGACTCAAGAGGCTGCGATGCAACACATAAAACCAGTGCAAACAATACCAAAATTTTGTTCCACAAAGAACTTTATTGTAAACCTTGTTTCAGTTTTTTTTCTATGTAATGTTGATAATTGTAAAATTTCTTCACCTCCAGTTAAGCTTAATTGAAGAGGAACAAGATAGTGAATTTTAGGGTTGATCCACCTAATGGATGATATGCCATGGACGTAAATCATGAACCACGTTAAATCAAGAAGTCTACTTGGGTAAGTTGTCTATCTGTGTTCTTTTATTTCCATTGCATCTATATTTATTTGTAGCATAGTAACATGTAGATGCAATTATGTTTTGATGTGTGTGTCAAAGAGTTTAAGTTAGGTTTTCATGTTGCTTTGATAAGTGTTTGAGTCATGCAAGACTTGGAGAAACACATGAAAAATTCATCCAAGGGATCGGGTCCTTGAGTCGGTAAAGGATGGTGCATCCGAAGGACCGCCGGACGAGAAGCAACAGAGTGGAGCCTAGGGAAGTGGACTTTAAGGCGACGTAAAGGATGGCACGGAAAGGAGCCACAGGCTCAAGTGCATCTGAGGAACGAAAGCCGAGGAACATGGTTTCAAAGGGTGACTCCGGAGAGGATAAGTGTATTGAATGTAAAGTGTCAATTGACTGGTCACAAATTCAAAAACTCAGAGAGTTTCTGTGCTCGACTGTCTCGACGGATAACGACACCAGTCGACTAGTAACTAGCCGTTGGCAGAATCACGGATTCTGTGGTGTCTGTTGTGAATGTGCAACGGCCACATTAGTCAACTGGTGCATGTATCAGTCGACTGGTGTCGAGGGTGAGTTGACTTTGTATTCAACTCTCTCCTCTTATTAAAGGGAGACTTGAGGCATGGAGATGGGTACTGTTCCCTTGTGATCTCTCCTGTGAAATTGCCTCAAAGCTCCCAAGCTTACACTCTTTTCCTAACCCTAATTCTCATATTGTAAAGGAGAAGAGTTTCTTGTAAGAGGTTTACTCCACCGTGAAGGAGATTCATATTGGAAGCTTTGTTGTGCGAGTGGACCCTTGGATTAGTCACTTCCTCTGGAGGTGAAAACCAAGTAAATTGATTAAATTAGCATTGCATTGTTCTTCCTTATTTTTGTTTAGTTTATATTTGTATTTTCACTACGCAACTAACCCTTCTAGGAAGAACACGAATTTAGGGGCAACGTCCATTCAACTCCCATTCCAGCCTGTCATCCAATCCCAACAAGTGGTATCAGAGCCACGTTCGCACTTCGACGGACTAATCACCAAGAAGAGCAACAATCAAGAAAATAACCGGCTCGAGCATTCATTCGCCCAAATTTGAAGGAGAATTCTCTTGGTGGAAAAAGAGATGGAGGTATTCTTCGAAACCGATTTCGATAT
>JBBPFQ010000044.1:1737414-1749993 GCA_037974815.1 Kaempferia elegans
GCATTAAGAGAAAGAAATTATATTTCTTTCCTTATATGGCCGGCACCACCTCTATAAAAGAGAGGCAAGCCTTGGTTATTCTCCATCCCAAGCCTAGAGCTCTCCTCTCCTCTCCCTCTCTTTGTGGCCGGCCCCTCTCTTCCTCTCCTCTTTGTGGCCGGCGGCCAAAGTGAGTTCCTCTTCTTCTCCTTTTCCATTGGGTGGCCGGTTCTTCTTCAAGAAGGTGGCCGGACCTAGTCTAGATCAAGGAGGCTTCGTCTTGTGAGAGATCTTCGCCCACACGAAGTTCGCAAGGAGGAAAGGTCATACGATAGAAGACCAAGAGGTATATTTAGTATATTGTTCTTCTTTTTAATATGTTTGTCATATTATGGATCCCAATCGTAAACACAATGACCGGTGTTCTTATCATTGTCTTTTCCGTGTCTAATATTTGTTATTAGTTCGATAATGATAAAATTGTGTCTCGAAAATTCATCCTATAAAGATTAGGTTTTTGAATAGAGAATTTAGAGCATTGTTTCTTAAACGGCTTTGTTAAGGAAAGGGTTGATGATCCAATAAGGCTTAGGCCAAAGAAGGTCTTGTGCCTCGCTAAGACCTGGAAGTCGTTTATTGAAACATATTCTAAATTTGTTATTCTTAAACCTAAGTCTAATCCGTATTAGTTTTCTTTGTGAAAATTTTAATCCGGGGACATAGAACCCTATGAGACTCCGAGCTGCCTATGTTCATGATAAGACTCATAAATATAGAAAATTATGATTCAAGGATAAAAAAAATGTATCTTTGTAAGGTATTATGATACCTCCAATGGTATGTTTTCATTGGAGAGCAACAAGATAAAACCATCTTCGAAATAGAATCGAGAGATGCTATTTTTTTTTTTGTAAACTGAGTTCCCAATGAAAGATGACGTTGAGAAAACTATTCCTCTATTTGCAATAGAGGAGGAGGATTGTACTTTATCAATAAATAAGGTATCATAAGAGATACCGAAATCTATAGTCAACCCAGTGAGAATGGTTTATTAATTAATGAGATGATTTCTCAATAATTCGATATACTAAGTAGTCGTAAGATTATTCTTCGAAGAAAATTTGATATTGAGAATGTGAAATTAATAATTTTCTCAGTTGAAGATGAGGAACTTCGAATCGTTGAGGAAGCATTAAGTTGCACAATTAGAGAAAATTTGAAAGTTGCAATGGATGAAGAAATATAGTTTATAAAAAAGAATCAAGTTTAGAATTTAGTTGATCTTTTTCCAAACCGAAAGGCTATTTGGAATAAGCGAATTCTCAAGATTAAGAGGAAAGTGAATGGATTGATTAATCGATACAAAGTTTGTCTAGTTGCAAAGGGATATACTCAATAAGAGGGTATTAAATTTGAAGAGATATTTTCTCCTGTTGTAAAATTTATGTCAATTCGTGTCATTTTAGTTATAGTAACACATTTTAACTTGGAATTACATTAGATGAATGTAAAAACAGTCTTCTTTAATGGTAATCTTGACGAGAAATCTATATGCACAACCAGAAGGTTATATTGTTGAAAACCAAGAGAATAAAATATGTAGTCTTAAAATAGTCTATATATAGGCTATTAACCAGGTTGGCTAACGTCGAGCCTAAGATGACCAGCCCAGCTCCATGAAAGTTTTCCACCGACCACAAGGATAAATCAAGAAGCACTCGCGGTGGACGACCAAGAAACTCAACATTTCTTAGTTGCGAGTCTCATTTGAAGGAAAAATCCTTGCAAATGTATTGTATGTGGGATAGAACCGTGAGTTCCTGGGAGATAATTGAGCGCTCTTAGCACTGCACCATACCCCTGTGGGCTATATATAGATTAAAGCAAGTATCAAGGCAATGTAACATAAAATTTAATGAAGTCATTTTATCTATGGTTTTGAAATAATCAATGAGGATCATTATGTTTACCTAAGAAAATAAAAAGGAAAGAATTTATTATTTTATCATTATATGTTGATGATATGTTAATAACTGGAAGTGACATAAAGTTTGTAATAGAAGTTAAATCATGACTTTCATCATAATTTGATATAATAGATATAGGAGAAGTTAAATACATCTTAGGAGTAAAGATCATAAAAGATCAATCAAAAATACTTTTAAATTTGTCTCAAAAGGCTTATGTCGCTAAGATGTTACAACACTTCAATATGCCAAATTACAATATTAAACAAATACATGTAGTGAAATGTACTGTTCAGAGCAAAAGTATATGTCACAAGACTCTTGAGGAAATATCTAATATGAAGAAAAAATCATATGTCAGTGTCATTCATTGTTTAATGTACACTATGTTGTGTACACGTTCTGATATTAGTTATATTGTTGGTTTAGTTAGCTATTTCCAGTCAATCTCAGGATTGAGACACTTAAAATAGTGAAGAAAATATTTATATATTTTAAAGGGATAATAGATTATTGTCTATATTTCCAACTATCTAAGATAAGTCTGAAGAGCTACACATATGCAGATTGGGAGGGACATTGACGATAGAAAATCCACATCCGACTATGTCTTCTCGTTGAATGGTGGCGTATCTCATATATGGAACAACAATAAATAGGCTTATGTTGCGTTGTCGATAATAAAAATTGAGTACGTGACTTGTACAATGGTTGTACAAGAAGCTGAGGCCCTCTCAACTCCATAATAAGCTTGGGGCTTGATGTTCCTGTGGACGTAAACAAACTCAACCCACTGGAAAAAATGAGTTACAGTCTCGGATCGACTTTTGTGCTTACAATGAAACCGGAGAAACCCATATACATCCACAGCTCTGACTGCATGCCATCAGAGCTTTCAGTTTTAGATCTTAATGCGTGCAAATGAAAATAATTCTGCAGTCATGCATGTCCCATAACTTCCTTGGCTGCAATAACAAACAAAATTCGAGCAGCAGGTCCAGATTTTGTATAGATTTTTTTGGGATGATTCCATGCATGGTGATCCAAGTGCGCTGGGTCTATTATCGACATCTTTATTGTCATGGCTTCTCAATCCCCTGATTATTATAGAGACCACAAGCATTTGTTGGATAGAAATCTTATGGAGATATCGCCATCGTTTTATGTTAATGGAGGAAGAGGGGAAAGAAAAGGGAAAAGGGGTGACTCATTCTTTTGTCATTCTTCTTGCCTAGGTGCTTGTTTATGTAGATGGGTGAGAGAGACCTAGATCAGGAAACTGAGTAGGCAAAAGATGTTTAATTCTGCAACTCTATGATAACCAACTCAACAAGCCCGGGAGGCGATTACAATGGTGTATTGATGATCTTGTTTATCGTTAACTCTCACATGATGTCAACAGTACCGGGTACCATTTTGATCATGGAAGGGAAGGGTGCCATGATGTTCTGTTCATTGGTCAACCATTTCTTTTCATCCAGATCTTGGTGGAAGCAAAATCGTGGTAGAGAATTGTCAACGAGTGATGGAGGCATGGAGCTCCACTTCTGATCTTGTAATTTCCTCCGTCAATTTTGTGAATCTTTCTCTCTCGAACTGTTAACTTTCCACCCAAATAAACTCTTCGCCTGAATTCCGCTCAATTGACATCCTTTGCAATTCAATCATACTCATTGGCTTTAAAATTTCACCTAATATTGACCATTGAGATGGTTCCCTCAGATTGATACCATGATTAAGACGTATAAAGTTGTCATATGAGATTTTAAAATCGAAACTCGATACGTTCGAGTATATACCTCCTCCATGTCTTGACTATTTACACTAATGGCTAGTAGCCACCCGTGATTTACCCCTTCCGTGTTGGCCTAGGAACGGATTGACGGGGGCGCTGGGGCAAGCGAATTGCCTTTTGCCACATAAATGAGCTGAACTGGTTCCCTCGGGGCGGTGCGATGGTTAAGACATGATCCCTATGTCTTGACCATTTACATTAATAGCCAGTATCCACCCGTGATTTACCTCATTCGTGTAGACCTAAGGACGGGTTTTATTGGAGCGCTGGGATGAGTAAATCACCTTTTGCCACATAAATGAGGCGAACATTCGAGCCTATCTAGATTTGAATTTGGCTTGACTCTATTTATATCGGCTCAACTTTAGCTTGCTCTAGCTTGTAGAGTTGAGCTCTAGCTTGATATTTAATTATGGGCTCGGGCTCGAACTTGATTTTCTTATTTTTAATAAATAAATAAATAATATATTATAAAAATATATATTATTACTGGCTTGTTTGACTCGACGAATCACCAAGCCATTAATAATTAGGCTCAAGCTCAGCTCGAGCTGAACCTCAACCAACTTCAAGCTCGAGTAGAGTTTTAACCGAGCTGTTCACGCGCAACTTATACGCTTCTTAACTTCAAATCCTAATTGAGATTGAGTCAAAATGTGATATAGAGGTGTCAAAATGAGAGAATCTAGGTTAGTCCATTAGTGTGATATCAACCCACGCTGATTGACATGGACCCATTTACCTGATTGACCCATGGTTTACATGAGCTCGGTGACTTATGCCTCATCTAGCTAAGAAAAATTATCAGAATTTTAAATAATTTTAAAATAAAAATATTTTGGAAACAAATAAAAAACTAAAATATGGAAAATTTTATAAAAATTACAAAATAGAAAATAAGTAAATATAAAAAGTTTAAAAAACAAAAGAAAGATGGATAAATTTTTTTCACTAGAATGATTTCATTTTAAGCAGCGGAGGAAATTAACTTCCTGAGTAAATATTTTTTTACAACTAAAACCTTCCCGTGAGTACATTAATTAATGATAAAATTCTTAAGCCCTTAGAACACTAAAATTTCAAAAACGATTAGAATACTAGTACTTGAGATGCAATAGTGTAGTGTTGAGGCTCCCTTGGCTCCTCTATTTAGATCCTTCAAACTGAGCTCGATAAGCTTCATACAACTTTTTTGTTTGAACAGTCAACTCAATTTCCTTTCGATCATCTGAAATATTGATCATCGTGATTTTACTCAAATATATCGGTCCACTCAACCCTATTTAGTTAACTCAATCCTATTCAATCAACTCAACTAGATAAGACTACAAACTTACTTGCCAACGCATAACATTTTTAGTCGAATCAAATTAATTAGCTAGGTTTAGTTGAATCAGATGACTACACTTAACCTCTTCCAATTAATTCTATTAGATGCGACAACTATAGCTTATCCATCTAATGAATATTTTATAAGGCAACATAAGACTTCTTTAATTGTCTCAATTCCAACATAGAAAAGTGTGTTTCTAGCAGTCAACTACTTGGTCACCTTAAGCTAGCTACTTCAATTGACTGAACTAGTTTTCAGTTAGCTTAAGATGAAATCAAATTCCTTCTATTCGTGAGTAGAACATCTACAATTGACTATTCAATTGTTCAATCAACTAAAATAATCTTTTAGTTAAGGATCTCAATAATACTTGAGATCAAATTTGTTCATTGACTATATCCTAGAACATTTGTTATTTAGTCTAGCTATGCTTAGGTAGACTCAGAATCGTCTCAAAAATTTTTGAGGCCTTGGGCAAAAAAAATTTAAGACCTTAATATATTTTTTTTTAAAAATAAAATTAATATTTAATTTTATTAGTAAAATTTTAAAAGGGGAGTTTCATATATTACAAAAGATTATTTATGCAATTGAAAATCATAACCAATTCGATGATAACTTTATTAAATATCACTTATTTATTAGTAAAGTTTTAAAAATAAAATTATTTTATGTTCAAATTTCAAGCATAATTTATTAAAAAATAATATATTTATGTAATGAATATTTTTAATTAAATAAATACAGTTAAATTTCTCAAATAAAATATTAAAAACACCTACTAATTTAACAACGAGTAATAAATTATTATAATACTATTGATATACATTTTAATTGTATTTTTTTAAAAGAATTATTGATCAAATTTACCTTGGATGATCAAGGGAAGTATTGACGTAATAGTAAAATTATTATTGTGTGACCTAAAAGTAATAGATTCAAGTAGTAGATATAATCACTTGTCTTTTTTTAATCAATTTTAACTTTGAAAAATTATCAATCAAATTTATTTATCAAAAAATTATTTAGCTATTAAATATTGACTATGAATTATTTAAAAATATACATAATAACTTGTGGCAAGTGTTAAGGTTGCAAATAAAATCTCACATTCGAAACATATGAAAAAGATCGTGGGTTTAAAAGAGTATTACCATTGGCATGAGATATTTTGGAAAAAGATCAAAAATAAAAACCATGAGAAGTTAGCATAAAGTGGACAATATTATATCATTGTGGAGATATGTGAATTCTTTTGGATCTAAAGATTGGTATATGGTGGACAGGGGTAGGAATATATGGTGGATTGAGGATCGGAGAAAAAGATCATAAACTATGAGGGCTTGACCTAAAATGGACAATATCATATCATTGTGGAAACATTTGATTTTTTTTATCTAACCGAAAATAAGAGTTAAAAAGGGAGGGGGAAATAAATTTAAAGAGAAATTATAGTGCAATATTAAATATACTTTTGACTTTCAAAATATTTCTATAAAAAAACAATTACTATTAAGCATAACTAACAAATATTTATAATTTATTAATCAAACTTATTTTTTTATCAGTAAATTAAATTTTTATTAATAAAAATTTAAAAATATTGAAATAAATTTTAATAAAAAATAAAAATAAATTACCAATCAAATCTAATAGTAAACAATTAAAATTATCAATCAAATATAGTAAAAAAATGATCAAATTTAACTTTAATCTACATAAAATTTAAAATTATTGGTCAAATATAAAAAAAATAAAAAATATTGACCAAATTTAATTTAGTTAGTTAAAAATTAAAATTATTGATGAAAATAAATCTAAACTAAAATTTATTTTAGTCATAATTTTTAATATTTAATATCTAAGTTCATATATTTCTAACCTAATATTTATATTTGATTTAATATATATATTTGGTGGGCTCTAGTATAATAGGAGTCTAAGCATAGACTTTAATGACTTATACCTTGGGCTGGTACTGTTGCTATAACCACATCAAAACCAATTGATTTGACTTGACAACTTGCGGCATGATTGGAATCAATAATCTTTTGCCTTTTAAATATTTATCAAACTGTTCAAGTTTGGGTAAAATAATAGTGTGAAATAAATCAACTCAAAGGGTTCCTCTTTGCTCTTCCCCTTTTACTTAGGAGAAATAGATTAACTTAAATTATTTCTTCCATCTTTGATGTAAATCAAAATAAGGATAAAAGTGAAAAGAGCGTCTCATTTTTTCTGAATTATTAAAAAGTGTCCCACTTTGCTTTTTAATCAAAAGGAGGCACCTTGTTATTGTTCCGTCGTGTACATTTATCCTCTTACCTTCTAGTATTATTTCCATTATTATCTTCCGCCTAAATCTCTCATCCAAATCCTGAACTGGCTGGCACGTTGTAGCAGCCATGGTTTTGTAGCTAATGCACATGTTGTAGTAGTTACAGTTTCATAGCTGCTACAATGCATACTCAACTTGTTAAAAAATATTTAAGTTATAGCAACTATGATTTTGTAACTTTTACAACACAGATTCAACCTTGTTCACCTACCATTCACATTGTAGCAGCTATAAAATCATAGCTACTACAATGGTTGTAGCAACTATAGTGTTGTAACTGCTACAATGTGGATTCAATTTGTTCACCTAATATTCACGTTATAGCAGTTACAATTTTATAGTTGTTACAACACATTCGACCGGTACAGAATTTAGGTGGAAGATAATAATATTAATAATACTAGAGGGTAGAGGGTAAATGTATATGGCTACACAATGGAAAGGGGTGCCCCTTTGATTAAAAAGCAAAGTGGAGTGTTCATTTGAAGATTCATGCACAAAAGTGCCCCTTTTTTATTTTTGCCCTAAAAATGATAATTAAAATTTGAGAAGATTATTATTACATAAATACTAGATCAAACATATATATAAAGTTAATTGTTAGGTTCAAAAGAAATTTAGATATCTCCACAATGATATGATATTGCCCACTTTGGGTCTAAGTCATCATAATTTTGTTCTTGGACTCTATAAAAGGTTTCATACCAATGAAGATGTTTTTTTCTTATAAACTCATGATCTTTCCCATGTATTTTCAATGTTGGACTATGTTTGTAACCTTACAATCCAACAATCCCCCTCAAACAAAGGACCACGAGCCCCCTCAGGCGGAAAGACATGGGAGCCCCCAATCAAAGGACTTCATGCATGATGTTTGATCCTCTTGATTCAGACATGAGAGCTCTCAATCCTTTGTTCGAGGTCAATATTCTACTCACATGACTTGATTGGACAATGACTCTTATGCAATGTCGGCGGTTAGTCCTTCTGGTAGTCCGGGTTATAATATCAATTGTTGGGTCCAAAAGAAATTTAGATATCTCCATAATGGCATGATATTGTCCACTTTAGGTCTAAGCCCTCATGATTTTACTCTTGAACTCTAACCAAAAGACTTCATATATACTAATTGAGATATCTTTCTCTTATAAATTCATGATCTTTCCCATGTGTTTTCAATATGGAACTATATTTACAATATTGCAACCCAACATTAACATGATTTTTAGTCTTCAAATCTTCCTTAATTTTGATCAACCTTCCCTTGAGTAATCTGAGTGCCTTCTCAATCTAAGCTATCAGCCTTTGAGTGCTCTAAGTTCCTCCTTAATGTTGACTACGTACATGTCTATGAGTTGTTCAAGTATCTACTCAATCTACATTATTTTTCTAGAGTTCTCCAAGCTCCTCTTTTCTTTCCATTTTGAACGAAGTCCAGGCTCTTTATAGCTATTGTCGTGTAAAATTGTAACAAGGTGACCTACAAAACGTGTATACAATACTCATTTCTCTCACACACTATATATATAGTCACAACATACCCCCTTTTCAAAGAGTGGTGTGGAGGAAGTTTCAAGGGTTGGGATGGATAACATTTTACGCACCAGGAGGAAAGTGAACAAATCATATTTATTTGAAAACTATTCATAAGAATTATTTATTTTATCACTAACTAGTCACATCATACCTTCATTGAGTATGGTGAAGAGGAAGTTCTAACTTCTATGGGGCAATGAAGCAATGCACCTCTACATAGATAATGTGTTTGCCATTCAAGAGAAATATAAAACATAAAAAACATTCTTTATGTCACAATTTATCATCCACTTGATCAAGTGATTTGTGAAAAGCAAATGGATACAATGATCTTTAAAAAAATAAACTTTGTCAATTCAGGGTACATCTTTGAACTGATATTTTTTTACTAAAAAGGTTCCAATATAATAAGTATTTTTATGTAGTTGTACATTTACAAATTGATTTAATGAGAAAGAAGGCTACAAGGTGGGATGATCATTGTTAGACATAATATATCTATTGGATGTATCCTTAAAAAGTGTCACCTTGCCATCTTTTTTTCTTGTTTGGATGATGAAAAAATGAATATATGTATAACACAATTTTTCTTCAATAATGAACTTAGTAATTTTTATGACATCATTTTCATTAGTAATTTCAAGTAGTACATACATGCATATGTATTCATTAAATTTATCAATTTTTTAAGTTCAAATTGAATAACATCTACATAATTAAATCTTTTTATAACTGTTAAAAATTGTATTTTCTACCATAGAAGAAAAATAGAATTTACAAATGTTAGCATCTCACCTTTTAAGTCTATTTAGAAGTATACATCTAACCTTAATCAGTTGGTATAATTAGAACAAGAAAACCCAATAGTTTTAAATACAATCATTATAATTAATTATAAAGAATAAATAAAACACAATTTAGATGTATAACATAATTCACCTAACATGATTGATATATCATTGAAGTCGTATTACATGACAAAATTTTGTTGCAATACTAGATTGTGTTGCTATTTAATATTTGTCAAAGCATGCTAAGATAAGAATAGATATTAAAATTTATTTCTAACCGGCTTGTTATACTTACTTTTTTTTTAAAAAAAATTATAACAATTAAATAATTATAAAAATAAAAAGAATTTATACAAATCATAATGACAAATAACAAAGAGATAATAAAACTAATTCTAATACATAAATTTATGAATCAAATTTTCTCATGTCTAAGAATTTGTTAAATTATTGCCTCTAATAATAATAATGAATCCTAATAAAGAGACATTGAGGTATTAGTTATCACAAACATTAACAAGAAGCTTATAATTAGTCACATGGCTTGTCTTCAAGAAGAGTACCTTATCGCTAATAAAGTTAAATATTACTTAGAAAATATTGTTAAACTCTCAAATATGTCATTATCAGCCAACTAATGGCGGTGGGACCTTCGTACACTCATGACGACTCTTTTAGATATTGATAATAACAAATCCTAATGTAGGACACTATGTGAGAGCCAGCCATTAAACCACTATTTCAAAGGGGAAATTAATTATAAGGAAATTTTGTTCGATGTAGGTTCTTAATGAAATATCTTTGATACCTAAAGTGATGATTGTCGATGAACATTATTAAAGTAGAATAAAAGAAATCACTCGTGATAATTATACTCTTTTTTACTTATTGGAAGGAGTGAGGCCCCTCAAACATGAAGTGTGATTAGAAAAGGATATATATATGGCAAAGTTCTTGTAGTTGTACAATCCTCCAAGGGCCTTTATTATGTAAAGGACAATCTATGGATCATGAAATTTCATGATCCACTTTGTGATGCTGTCCTAACTAGCTAGTAGGGCCAAATGATTTTCCATTAAATTAAGGATCCTTTAACTTCTCGAAGACATTTGGTTAGGGCTGACCAAGTTGACCCAACTCGTGTTGAATTGAGTTGGGGTTTCAATATTTGATCAATATACAGTGCAAGTCCTAGTGAGACTAAGCAGTAAAAATCCTAATGGGACTAGATAATGGAAGTCCTAGCGGGGCTAGGCAGTGGAAGACTTAGTTCAGAACTAGACAATGGAAGTCCTAGTTGAGAACTGGGCAATGAAAGTCCTACTTGAGAAATAGGCAATGAAAGTCCTAGCAGGGCTAGACAGTAGAAGTTCTATTTGCGAACTAGGCAATAAAAGTTCTAGCAGGGCTAGGCGGTAGAAGACCTATGTGAGAAATAGGTTAAGTACAAAGTGGGTCAACTTGGAGCTGAACACTTGACATGAGATGGAAATTTCATGTTAGATATGTTAATAAAATATTCATTCCGGCACGAGTTATAATCTTAACAGAATTTTCAAGAATTTTTAGAAATTTTCGAGAATTTAATCGGAGATCGTATGACAGGTTTTGAGTGGATGTTCTATTATGCTTAAGAAAAGTCTATTTATAACGTCCAATTTAAGAGGGAGTTGATTGAGCAATTAACTTAGGTTTCATTAAAATCTAAGTATAAAAGGAATGATACAGTAACCTAAATCATCTAAATGCCAATCTCCCAACTTCTTTTCCTCTCTTGCCCCACGCCACCTCCCACCCTCGCGCACGATCGCCACCATCGCCTTTGTTGCGATCGCCGCCAGATCTGCTGGCCATCACGCGCTGACACCCTCCTCTCGTCATCACTGACTGCTACTTGGCCGATCTTGCCACGCTGCCAGCCAATCGACGGACATCGTCGACCGGGTGTTGCCTCGCCGACCTCGCTGTTCAGGCAGCCATCGTCATACCACAACCAGCTGTCGCCCTTCTTCTTCGATTCAACATCAGAGCAACACTATCACAACCCTTCATCGCCAGCGTCGATCTCCTCTTCTCGCAATATACCCAAGCCCTCTCCTGATTTCCTCTCATCGCTACCTCCCTCGCTCGCATGGTATGCTTAGATCTATGCCGATCTGCCACTTATGTGTGTCGATCCACCATCACCCTTTTCTCCCCAGCATCATCGCCGATCGAGCATTGACCATCAACCGTCGCACTCGACCACTAGCATGTACACATGCATGTCGTCGTCACACATGCCGACTGGCCGTGGGATCTGTTGTTGTTGTACCCCGTGCACGATCCCTTCTCCCGAGCCCCCATCAAGCGATGCCCTATCCAGATTTGCGCTGTTCATGCCCTAGCGAATTCAGCTGCTGGCATGTCACAGCAGCCATGGCTCCTCCACCATCTCTCGAGTGCTGGCTACCCTTCTTTGTGTTAGGTTAGATCCCTGACTTCACCACCGCTAGCACAACTTCAACCACATGCAATAAGCTGTCGAGACCTTGTGTCGGTGATACTACTCCCTTTTCAACGCCAATGCTGAGGCCTTGTCGCCACACCTGAGGTAACAAATTTTTCCCTAGTAGCATGTCTGAGTGTTTGATCTATACTTAATGATGATTTGGGAGCATTTGATTTGGAGGTCAGCAGCTCCACAACGCTAGCTATCTATGTTGGAAAAAAGTGAATGTAAAAATGGTGGAAGAGACTTCATTGTGCATGGGACTTTAGTCCCACATTGGAAGTTTCAAGGTTTGATGGTTGGTTTATATTGTTTCCCATGAATGTATGTTGTGAACAAATACATGAAG
>JBBPFQ010000044.1:1808232-1818528 GCA_037974815.1 Kaempferia elegans
CTCAGATGAAACGATTGAAACGTATCATTCGAGTAAATCATCAAACTCAATATCACTCAATACCAAAGTTAGAAATTCGAGTGTGTAATAGTTTTGGTTTGACTGAAAAGATATTGTCCTAGTATCGTGCCAACGATGTATGGTATCAGTGACAAATTGAAAGTTAAAGGAGAAAGGAAATGAAGCAAAGAAAAAAGACATTGTTTGTATTGAATGGTATCGTGTTTTGGTAATTTACCAAAATGACATGCTTCAACTGATTTAAAATTAAGCTCAGCACGTACAATGTCTTCTTCCTATGGTTCACCTCCCTCTTGAACTCCAATCCATTGCCTACGCCATGTATTGAAATATCGGCACATTATTGAAACATATCCTTCCGGTCAAAGATCGATACTTTGACACGGCTATAGATTTTGAAATCGAGTGTCGAGTTTCACTAATTAACTATGATACATTTCAACTATTTCACTTAGCGCAGTACAAGCTTTCAAACACCTAATTGCTCTCAGTTATATAATCTCTCTGTCAATAAATTTTCTCATTATAAATAAATTTGGTCAATGATTGCCTCCTCAACTTTCTTCACTATTTCGAATTCACAAATGTCATCATCCAATTGATGCAACCTATTACGCATGGTGTCCAAACTAAAATTGAAAGTTCTTGCTCGAACGATTCTTCAACCATCTTGAAGTTAACACTATTATTTGTGGCCACTTGCACTGTGTTCTACATATCTTTCGAACTACATTATTCATGGGCAATATATGTAAGATGTTTCATAACATTCTACAATTACATCACTAGACATGTGAAATATCATATTTTTTTATTATATTATAGTAGAAAGTTAATAATATTTATCCACGAGGTCTTGTCCAACTATTACACATATATCCCTATATAGTCCCCATTGTTTCTTACACGATAGGATTCATGTCTAGATCTCCATTTGTTCATCTAGGTATAAATCCATAATTTAATATGCAACTGAAGGTTAGATACTAGGAGTATACTTTTGGATGCTGGACACTACTATAGTAGTAGATATTGTTTATTGCATAAGGAGGAATTCAATTGAACTGAAAAAAATTGATAATACATTGATTGATCAATTTCTTCTTCTCCCTTATGTAAGCATCTTCAATCCTAGTCTAGTATGTTTGCTAGCTTAGTCTTAGAATGCGGCGATCAGATTATATCAGCAATATCAATTGCAAACTTTCATCCCATGGAAGGAAAGGAAAAACCAATACCATCTCATAATGAGATAACACAAACTGCTCCCCCAATATTGATCTAACGATTGCACCACTTCCACTAGCACCAGCAATGTCACCACCATATTGCCATTGTTGCTAATACTCATATTCAAATTCAAGAGGAATGAAGACCAATTAGAAATTCACTCATTTGGGATATTATTGCCTTCATCATAGTCGGGTTCCTTAAAGGCTTGTATATCAAAATTGTTGCATTGTTTGTAATACATTTTTTTAGCATCATCTTCCTCCTTTTAGCACCCTTTTTGACATTATAGATTTCTTGAGGGACTTTTATACGATTGGAAATATCTAAGCATCCACCAACAAGATATTGCTTTAAGCAAATGAGCCAACTATCACAGTGTAAAATCTACTAAGTTAGCGTGTGTTGCCAAGTTTGATCATAAGATTGTTATTTTGGGGCTATTTGTCTATCTATGCGTCTTAAAAAGTTAAAATATAAAAAATCATAAATTCATTCACAACAAATAAATACAATAATACAACTACTTCTCTATCTATATCAAGTAAATTAAATAGATTAAATTCTAATTAATACTCAAAATTATCTAATTATTAATTAATTGATTAATTAATTAATACAAATAATATATAATTAATTAATACAAATAATATATAGATATTAATTATATATCAAATAATTAACTGTTACAAAATTAAAATAATTAAATAATTTTATTATTATTATTATTATTATAAACTAATATAATATATATGTTATTATATATAACTAATATTATATATGTTATAATACATATAATTGATATCATATATATAATATATTATAGATTATTGTTATATAAACATTGATAGAAAAAACTAGTTACAACCATCCTAATTCGTTTATAACATTTCAAAATTGTAATATTTCATTATCTCAATTTAGGTGATTGTCATTCCCACCTCCACAATTGCTCCCACCTCTGATTGTCACTCCCAACCAATCCTTCTGACCTCCTTACCTTCTGTGTATCACCTTAGCCATTTGATTCTCTACTCTTTAATGCCAAAAGTTTCCACACTATCGCTTGCTGCTTTGATGCCAAAAGCTTCCACACTATCGCTTGCCAATCATGGTTGATGCCTAGTATTTTCTCTTAATCCCTCCTCTACTTGTACCGAATACCTCTTTGTATGATCAACATAAGGAATTGATTGACTTATGCTTTATCTCTTGCGACCATAGGAATGACTATGTATTATGGGTGGCCGCTATGCCGACAAGTTTCATGTGCCAACATATCAGAACAAAATTTTCCAGCCATGTCAAGCAGCACAACTTGGTACGTTATACTTAGATCTGAACTTTGAGAATAACTGACTGATTCATTTAATTTTTCATCTGAGATAAACCTGTTTTGAATCAATTTCAAATGGAATTCTTATGATTTTCCATATTTTGAAAATTTTCTAAAAGATTTCAGTGAGCATATCAGTTATTGGCAAATATCAGATAGCTGTTACTCATCCCAACAGTATGTGTTTCAAAACTTAGTACCAATTCCTAAATTGGGATAGACAAAAAATATTCTTAATCTTTGGACATGTCAAAATAAGCTTTATGCCTAGTGTATAGACAAAGTCATTAAAGAAAAAGTTAGCAAGCAAATAACAGAAGGTAATTTCTATGATTTTACCAATTGGTTATCTTGATTGGATTTTTATACACGCAATACAAGCATGTTGTCAACATTAAAACAAAACATCATGTTAGGTTGCAAGGTCGCAAACATAGTCCGCGTTAAAAACACATGGGAAAGATGATAAGTTTATAAGAGAAAGATATCTCCATTTGTATGAAACTTTTTGGTAGAGCTCAAGAACAAAACCATGAGGACTTAGGCTCAAAGTGGACAATATCATATCATCGTGAAGATATCTAAATTTCTTTTAAACCCAACAATTGGTATCAGAACCTGGACTACCAGAAGGACTAACCGTCGACTGTGCATAAGAGTCATGATCCAATGTGGATAGAATATTGACCTCGAATAAAGAAAGTGGAGTCTCTCATATTAAAATCAAAAGGACTAGACACCAGGCAGAAAGTCTTAGTTGCGACTAGGCAAGGAGGTCCTAGTAGATCAGTTGGATCGAGGGCAGGAAGTCCTAGTTGCGGTTAGATAAAGAAGTCCTAGTGGGTCAGTTGGACACCGAGAGGCAAGAAATTCTGGTGGGTCAAGAATCGAACGTTAAACGGATAGGCTTCCGCTTGAGGGGTCTATGATCCTTTGTTTAAGAGAGGATTGTTGGATTGCAATATTGCAAACATAGTCCCACGTTGAAAACACATGTGAAAGATCATAAGTTTATAAGAGAAAGATATCTCTATTGGTATAAGGTTTTTTGGGTAAAGCCCAAGAGAAAAACCATGAAGGTTTAGACTCAAAATGAACAATATCATACCATCGTAGAGATATTTAAATTTCTTTTGGACCCAACATATCCATCATTAATAGTTGAAGTTACACATAGTAAGAGGAAAACATCAATTGTAACCACAAAAGAATAACAGTTTTAGTACGCAGTAACTTCTCTCCACATAAAGAAAGAAAATAGCCAAACCAAAAAATAATTAAACAATGTTAAATCAATTAATGAATATGAGATAAAACATGTTAGTAAAAGCAATGATCCAAAATATGAATGCAATTCAACAAACCTTGATGAGCCCCTCCTGAAAAAGTATTTCAATTACTTCTTTGAGAATGGGAAGTAGACCAGAATGGTGTACACCAATTCCCCGTTTTAGCAAAGGTAGCATGTTTATCACCTGTTAAAAAATATACACAACAAATTCAGCAAACGGATACCAAGAAAATATCTACAACCACAACGGCAACAAGCAGCAAGTCCAAATTATATTTTGCAATGTAATAAAATTATTAATTCATTCACGAATTACTTTAAATAACAAACATAAATATACCTTTGGGAAAAATAGGCAGAAAAGCATCTACAATATCTTAGTTAAAAATTTCAATAAATGCCTGACAAACTCAATAAGGTTCCTCAGATTACTCGATCATGAAATATGATGATCATAATTTCCTTGACTTCATGAATATTTGGACTAATATATTGGTGATTGTCTGGTTACAATAAGAACAAAAACAATAACAAAGTTTTATCCCATTAGATGAGGTCGGCTATATGGATCCTTCTACGTCATTAAGTTATATCCCCTGCTATTTCATCATCTATATTTTAATAAATTTTATATTATTTTATTATTGCTAACCAAGTCTTTCTTTTATCTTCTTCCTCCTCGTTTGATTTGCATATTTATCAGAATTTCACATCACCTAATTGGAGCATTTATTGGTAGTTTAAATATATATTAATAAATATTTATATAGATAAAGATGAGTGAGTGAATATACATAATATGTATAATAATATTATATAATTTCATTCTAATAATATTTTGTTATTTCTCTTTTCTAGCAACTGATCTTAGCATTTTGAGATCTTATAGAAATTATCTGAGAAAAGCAAAAAAGAGGAATACAAAGCAGATCAAGAGTACATAAACACTAAACTAAAGCAGACATCATTCTATGATATTGAATATTACCTGAGGCAGCTTCTTGTCATCATCAGAAAGTATATCCATAGCACTCCAAAATATTGTTTCAAGGTTAACTTTTTCATTTTCTTCATTCAAGTCCAATTTTGCCATCTGCATCGCCAGAAACTCACACTTCCTTTTGCTGAAGCTGAAAAGTATTACAGGATCATACTGTCGCTGGATTATCATCTTGACCATCTTGAAGATATCACTATCCTCACGAGGTTTTCCAACTAGCAATTCCTTTTGCCATTTCATATTATTCCGTTTAGACCCTTCATCTGGAACAAGAGCATTTAAAGCTTTTTGAAAACTGTCCTCTCTAAACTTTCCCTTGTCATCCACTACCAAGTATAGTCCATTGCCTCCAGAAGGAAAAATATAGTGCTGAAGTGGAGTAGGTCGATAATCTGTATAGACAATATGACAAGGTTGTTGATGAACCTGAAATAAAAAAAAATTAAAAAAAAAAGTCATCTAGCATGTATATGGGACAGCAAAAGATTTGTCAAGTAAAATTTATGATACCTAAACCTCTTTTTCTTTTAAAAAAAAACAAATTGTGTACAAATAGTAAATGCTTGGAAAATTTTGTTAACAGTTTTCATGAAAGAAAGCAACATAATTTTACATAATCACAACAATTCATAATTCTAACTTCATAGAGACTTTAAGTAAATAAATAAAAAGAAGCAGAATGAAAAAAATTTAAAAAAAAAAGGAGAAATAACCTTTGCAACCCAATCAGCAAATTCTTTGGCATTAGGAACTGTAGCTGACAGGAACACAAATCTTGAGTTCCTAGGAGCCATGACTATGCTTTCTTCCCAAACAACACCTCTCTCCCTATCACGCATATAATGTACTTCATCAAAAATAATCCAAGCCACCTCCCTCATAACTTCTGATCCTTTATATTGCATACTACGCCAAATCTCAGTAGTCATGACCTGGAATTGAAGGAAAGGAATCAATGATATATTACTGATGCCAAAAGAACTAAAGATATTGTGATCTCATAAATCTACCAAGCAAGAAGCATTAGGTTCAATGGTGACATCCCCAGTCATAAGACCAACGTCAGAAAATTCTTCCTTAAATTCTCTGTACTTCTGGTTGCTGAGAGCCTTGATAGGTGAGGTATAGATGACACGTTGTTGATCTCGCAAAGACATAGCAATAGCATACAATGCAACAACAGTCTTCCCTGCTGATGTATGTGCTGAAACCTAGAAGACCATAACAATGAGCAAATTGCATCTCCATCAAAGAAAAGAAATAGTTCAAACCATAGTAAATCAAAAAATTGATCATTAAGTTTAGCAAAAGATACACTAATATAGACCAGAGATCATGAAAAACCACAATTAAGGAGAACTGCACAATATTAAAGTACAGATATATATTAAAAAAAAAAGAATGTTGATAGTATAAATGGGAAAGTTTTTTATTAATAATAGGGAGAAAACGCCCTGCACAGAAGAACACACAACTGATATTGAGCAAGTGAAACGGGACTTAGCCACTTGCATGAATTGAATTCATCGGTGAGAAAGTTGTAGCATATAAATGACAACATGATTATTATGAAGTTTATAAATTGAGTAACCGCAACCACTTAGATTTACAAACATATATCCGAAGAAAAGGGGAAATTTTTATTTAAAAACATGTTATGGAAGGGCAGAATCTGAGTAGCCAAAAGAAACGGCAAGCAGCTATACCATGACGGATTGACCAGCATCAAGGCACTTGATAGCTTCGCACTGGAAGGGGTCGAGTTCGAAGGGGAACTCCCGAGCTGGAGGCTTCCGCTTGTCATCAGCGAGTCCAGGCCGCGGCAGGGAAGCGTAACCGTCGGGATAAGAGACGTCATGGAGACAAGCGTCGGTGCGGATGGAAGACGCCTCCCTCGGAATTTTAGAGGGCAGTACGGTGTCCGGATTCGCGTCTTCTATAGCTCTTCTCTTCAACGACGTCATGGAGGCGGGAAGCAACGCAGAAGAAAACTAAACCCTAAACTTAAACTGAAACGCGGAGGAGACGCCAGTTGAGGAGGAGAGAGTAGTTTATTAAAACCTAGTTCCTTCCCACGCAATCTTCGATGTGTTTTATAAGTACGATTTTTTAGGATGGTCTAGGGTTTACGGTCTACTATTTATTTATATTTTATATTTAATTTTTTTTATTTTCACTCTAAAAATCTTTAATTTTTAGCGCCTTAATTTTAACGTCTATATAAATATTTCAAAATTTATATTTTATTAGCCATATATTCTTTAAATTTAGAATTTTTGTTTAAAATTTTCTTTTATATATTTTATATTGTCAAAATATCAAGATTAAAATAAGTTTTATATATTTTAACCTAAGTCAATAAATGACAACTAATTATTTATCAATTATATCTTGGATTCAAAATAATTCTGAAGTCAAATCTTTGCATGCATTAATAAGTTTATGTATGAGATTTAAATGGCATATTCACTCGATTATTTACAACTAACTATGCGTTGTTTGCTACGAAGTCTTCCCTTCGATGCTTTTTTCATGTGCTAAGAAATTGTATTCGTCTTTCGGATCGAATGCACTAACAAGATGAACACTACTTATTATTGTTAACTTCATGTCATTCATATCTACGGATGAATACATAACAAAAATAATAAAATAAATAAATAACATAAATAAGAATGAGTGCATATCAGTTTCTTACTTGGTTCACAATTCAAGATAATTATATCTAAGGCTATATCTCAAATGTGAGTACTATAATTTTTTTTCTTTTTGATACATTCTAACAGTAAAAAATCTCTTAAAATTTAAAATCACAAACACAAGCACAGATTAAACAAAAAAAATAACAAGAATAACAAACAAGCTTTACTATTGAAAAAATCGCTTTAGAAGCTCAAATGCAGTACATTAATTTTAAAATTGTTGGTGTAGTTTACACTAATAATCGAACTTAAGTTTTAATGATTGACAAATAAATTAAAGTTAAACTTTGTGTGATTTAACTTTTCTACCAAATGTGTAGGAGTTGACCAGTCTAGAAAATCTTACACCAAGCTAAAGATCGATTAAATCTGAGGATCCAATAATTGATACGAAGTTCAGATAGGGCAAAAAGTGATCGATATCTGGTAGAAAGTCCGACTCCATAGTTGGTCGAAGTCCAATTGGGTCTGCGGACCTGACAACTAGCAAGAAGACTTGGTGGGTCAAAGAGGCAAGTCATATGACTGCTAAAGGTAAGTAAGGTAAGTCACTAGAGAAGAGTGACTTGGTGATGAAGCATTCCCATTTGAGGGAACAATAGACGTCGACCCAACCTAGATCCATTTTAGAAACTTAAATTGAGACCTTGACTAGATCTTTATTTTAGAGGGATAGAATCTAATTAATATTGCCTAGTATTGCTTATTATGATTGTATTAACTTGGTTTTGCAGGTTAGATACTTTTCTATTTGGATTAACATATTTTGCAAGAGTAAAAGCCAATTTTACCTCGGGCAGTGTTCAAGAAATCGCATTGTGCGCCCGCCTAGACGCCGTCTACGCGCTAGTCGATCGGCCGCCGTCCCGAAAATCTATCAAACGGCCATCCTAGGCGGAGTAGCTGCCTGGGCTCCTGTTCGCCACCCAGGCGCGCGTTCGCGTCTCTCCGGAGTTCGGCGCCCACGCGAATCACGCGATTAGGTTTAAACCGTTTAAGTGAAAAAAAAACGCAAACCTAAAATCGCGATTTGGGTTCGCGTTTTCCTCTCCACAGCGGCGACGAACGACAGCAGAACCGCTTCTTCTCCTCGGCGACGACACTTCTTCTCTCAGCATCTACACAGCAGCGGCGGAAGCACTTCCTCTTCGCAGCGACGACGACACTTCTCTCGGGGAGGAAGCACTTCTTCTTCTCCTTCCTCTCTTTCTCTGCGACTCTGCCTTTGTCGGTGACGGTGAGTATTCTTCTTTCTCCGTCTTCTTCTTCTTTCTCCGAAGTCCGAACCTGTGAAGCTTGGCGCAAATCTGTTCTTCGTTGCATCGATTTTTTTTCTCCGACTCTGCCTTTGCCGTGCGTTCTGTAACTTCTGTTTCTCCCACGAGGCAGCGAAGTTCTCAAAACTTCTGCCTTTGATTATTATTCATTAAAGTGTAGAATAGATGGATTAAATCGGTAGATGCCTAGATGGAGATAACAAGGTTAATCAGTGTAGATGGCCTTTTTTAACACTGGTTAAGACTTAAGAGCATTATCTTAGAGTTAGAGAGCATCATTCAATTAATCAGATTATCATTCAATTAATTTAGTAGTTATCTCAGATTGTCGGCAGTAGACTAGCTAACTAGGTTTTACTGTTTGCAAAACCAAGTTTAGTTTTTTTCTTCTTTCTTTCTTTTTTATTTTTGAAAAGATAGCTATGAGAATTGAGAAATTTAAGATCACTCGTTAGTTAGGACTTAGGAGTTTTCAATTCATTTCTTTTATCCTCATTCATCTGCGAGAAGTTGACAGTGTAATAGTGTATCAATATTAGTAATATTAATCTGATGCTTTCACTCTTTGCTAAAAATATCAATATTATTTTGTAATCAATATTACAAAATAAAATTTATGACTAGTATACACTTATACTAGTATTATCACTTTATCATCATAGTTTCTTATCTAAATCATTTCTATTTGGGATGGCAGGTTCGATTTATATAATTATATTGTCTAAGTCAGTTTTATTCTGGGATGGCAAGCAATCCATCTTCAGCAGCATCTGTCACTCAACCAGAATCTGCGAGTCTTAGGAGAAAGTCAAATGACATCGGATGGGAGTTTGGGATGTTGATTGATCCTAAGAACCTCGACAAAATTAAATGCAAGTTGTGTGGGAAAATGATGTCGGGGGGAGCGTACAGGATCAAGGAGCACATAGCAAATATTCCTGGAAATGTATCTGGTTGCCAAAAAGCATCTCAAGATGATAAAAATAAGTGCAAACAGGCTATTTTAGAAGGGAGGAATAGAAAGAAGAACAAAATAATCGAAGAACAAAATTGTAGAGCAGAGGTAACTATTTCTCCAGACGAAGAAGAAGTTCTTGAAATTGAAGGGATAGATGGAATTAAAAAACCTCATGCACTTGGCCCCATGGATAGATATGCATCAGTAATTGCTCCAGGAAATGTAGGTTCAAGTGGGAGTAAAGTTCTTCGCCAAAAAAATATAAATGAGGCTCTTTTCAAAGAGAGAACTCAACAAGTTCAACAATATGTTGCCAGATGGGTTTATGAAAATGCAATCCCATTCAATGCTATTGATAATGATAGCTTCAAGCAACTAATGGAGGCAGTGGGTCAATTTGGACCAGGATTTAAGCCTCCAACTCAATATCAACTTAGGGAGCCACTGTTGAAAGCCGAAGTTGAAAGAACAAAGGAACTGT
>JBBPFQ010000044.1:1935795-1946141 GCA_037974815.1 Kaempferia elegans
TTTTCACTATTCAACAAATCAAATTACATTCCCCTAACTAAATTAAGATACTCATAGTTGTAGTATAATTCTAGTCCACCTGTGTATAATTAGAGTCGGTTCACCATCCCAAAATTTTGACTTGCTCTCTATCCTCAATCTGATTTTCGGTGTCGCTTTCGTCCCTAACTGAAATAGTTTGTAAGAGGGTGAGTGATTTGGGAATCACTCAACAAGCGAAGAGTACATCACAAATACTGAAATTCTTGTGAAACAGTAGTCTAAATAACAAATAAAGTAATTGCAGATTTTACACGTGGGCACTTAGATTGAATCAGGTTCCTCATTGCTTAACTGATATCAACCCTCTAAAGTTATCCCTCCTAGAGGAGAGGTTAAAGATCAGAGATGTTTCAGAAATCAGACATATTCAGAATATGCATTCCTACCATTTAGCTCATGATCAATCTAGTATCCAAAATTCCGAGAATATCATAAATCAATAATCAGAAATGTTCAGAAGTGAAACAAATAAATTTCCAGAGAATAAAAACTATTGCTTTCAGAAAAATTTAAAAACTATTGTTTTTAGAAAAATTTCAGAATTTGCGAAGTAAGTCCCCCTACCAAAATCCTAGGAAGCTGATACAACGATGGGGAAATGTGAGACTTCTCCTTCCTTGCCAAAATGATTCTACAAGGGATATGTCTTCCCTTCCAATCAAGCTTTTCCGTAACTTACCAAGGTTATTTATAGGGGCGAAGTTTTGATCTCCAACCTCACCATCTCCAATAATCCCACTATCCCCATTAATACCTTTATCCCCACTAACATCATGATCTCCAATACCCCACTATCTCCACTTTCCTATTCGAATCATGGTCTTTACACCTCCCATATGAGCATATATGTGTAGATCGTGTCCCCACGGGATGGATTGATGGCTAGTGTGTGAGGTGTTGCCACCATATATGTCTAGATCAAAGGATGAAGGAGGCATGGGATTCAGAGACTTACAACTTGGAATTTAGCCCTCTTAGCTAAAGTACTTTGGAGGATACAAGCTAAGGGAGATGCACTTTGGATAAAATGGGTCCATCAGACTTACTTGAGGCGTGCGAAATAAAAGACCTAGTAAGCTGCCAACACAGATTCCCCTTGGTCGTTGTTGCATATACAGGATCTCATATTACTGACTGTTGGGTCACTAGAAGTTTTTTGACAGAAACTAGAAGAATGGTTTTCTCGGGATGGTGGGGTGGCTCAGACATATGATTTCTTTAGGCAACCTAGTCCTAAGAAGTCATGGGCTGGACAGTGTGGAAGACATATGTATAGCTGAGTCAGAAGTTACCCTCTAGGCACTAAGGAGGCTACCCACGAGAGGACCGACAATGCACCTTCTGCCAATAGGTGTCGAAGTCACAAGAGGATATATTCTTCGGGTTCCCTCTATAGCAGAGCTATGGAGGAGGATGAAAGATTGGCTACAAATGTGACAATAGATGTCTACATATCGATGACGGATAATGAGGATCTTTGGGAGATATTATCGTGGAAGTAGAATGTTGACAATGGCTCGTCATCTTGCCTTGTCTTCTATGGTACACCATGTATGGAGGGCTAGAAATAAAAGTTTCTTTGATGAAGGTAAGTTAGATTGTGAGAAGATTCTTAGGAGTGTACAAATTCATGTATATCGATCCTTGGAAGTGTACTATGATCCGACTCTTTGTCAGACATAAGTCACTCGTAATGGCCAATTCTTATACTCTTGGTTCGATCTATAAAATTTACTTATCAAAAAAACAAAAGATTAACTTTTGGCCCCTTGACAACTACCAAATGATTTATTACCTTTGTGTTGAAGCCCACCACAATCACTTGCTGTCAAACTCAAGTGATGGATCTTGTCCTTATTGTCAAAACCCACACATCTCCTCTCGCTGTTGGAGAAACAGGGGAGTCTGTTGCTCATGTGATCTCGAGCCATGAGATAGCCACTGGCTAAAACGAAGTGACAAGGGAATGGAGCTCAATGTCTCCGGTCAACCATACCCAACAATGGCACACGCATTAAGCTTAGGAATGAGATATATAAAGAGGAAGAACTCAATCGTTAGCTTGGTCTATTCCATATCAATGGCGATATGAAATCATACAAAATTCAATGGCGGCGGCAAACCTCTTACCAAATCTAATGGCAACCTTCTAAATAAGGGGAGAAGGAAAACCTATCATCAGGGAGGATTCCAATTTAAGAGAGAGGAGGAATTCTTTCCATATTTCAGCAACACAGATCACGAGGGGAATCTAGCAAGCAATTGAGGAAAAGAGGCTCTTAATAAATCCCTAACTGAACCAAGTCATTTTTGCTTCAACCAAACAGGCCACCTGGTTCACCTCAAACTAACTCGTTTGGCCTTGGGAAAGAACTCAATTCAAGCCAACAATATTTTAGGGAAAACTTACTGTATCATGAACTTTTTATTATACATTAAAATTTTCAGAATCAAGCCACATTGATCTTCAAAAAAGGTAATATCGTACCTAGTTTAGTTTACATGTAAAACTAAGGTATAACACTTGTAAACTCAAGAACCATCGACTAACCACCCACCATCAAAAACCTAACATGTTTGGAACATCAACTGAAGGGTGTGTGCTTCAATAGTGACAGGCCCTACACTGCTATAGCCATCATAGAAAAAAACTATTTTGGTTGTATGGCGTAGAAGAGGAAGAAGATTCACCACCCAATCTACTCTATAACATTGAGGCCATGTCAGGAGAATGATACCCCAAATTTCGCACTTGACAATAAGCACAAATCCAAGGGAGAAGTAGTGATATAGCAGAAGCTAATGTGAGCACACCCAGTAAAATGGTAATCCAAATTTATAAAAGTGCATGACAAGTGGTGATGCCGGCAAGGGAAACAAGAGTATTAGGTAGTGGATTGTATGGTGGATGGAAGTGGCTAAAAAATACTATTAGTAATCAGCAACAATAATAGTAGTCTGTAGGATAGTTAATTATATAAGAAGTGGCAATTAGTGATGGTAGTTATGTCCAATTAGTGAGAGTAGTGGTGGTTGTTAGTGGTGGTAATTGTGTCAAAATAGTGAGTAGTGGATGGTTTCAATTATGATCACGTGTAATGGATATATATACTGAATGGAATCTCAAAATGTATATTGAGATATTTTGTGAGAGTGCAGAATTGTTTTTGACATTGGGATATTTTGTCCATAAACTTATTAATTCAGTGATCTTACAGAGAAAAGGACTATTCGCCTAGAGAGTTAAATATCAAAACCAATTTTGATCAAGTTATCACCCACACTAAAATTTACATATTCATAAGAACTATCACAAACTTCAATCTTTCCACTATATCTTCTAAACTATATATAAAAAACTTCTCAGATCAATAAGTTTTAAATAAATAAAGATATGCCTGATCAAAAGCTGGATAAATGTAATCTGCAAACTGGATTTCAGCAATAGCTCGATTCCCCTGTCAAACATTAAGAATGAGAGACATCATGCCAAGTCAAAAAACGGAGAACTATATATACGCTGACATCTACAAAAGAAGGAAATAGAACTCAAATCCAAGACTAGTAAAATCTCTAAATGAATATAGCACCCAAGGTTACCATACCAATGCTGCAAGGCCAATTGCAAATCCAATAATACCCTGTGAACATGGAAGCCAAAACAGGGAGAATCAAGTATAAACAAAGAAAGTTTAATATACTTCATGGTATATTTCCATTAATTTAATAATAAAACATTTTTATCTAACACAAGTCCTATGATATTACTCATGGCATCTAACTATGTTCAAAAAATATCTCACACAAAACATCATGTAATACCTGCTCACATAGGGGAGTATTAAAAACTCTATCCCGGCCAAACTTATCTGTCAATCCAGTTGTACATCGGAAGACACCGCCAAAGCGAACATCTTCTCCAAAAACATAAGAACTGCAAAGAAGACCTTTTAGCATTAAAAAAAACAAAGATAAATAAATAGTTGCAAAAAGCATAAGGACAAATATCAACACAGTAGAAAATTTTTCATACAATTTGACCAGTTCATAAGCACATAGGAGAAAGAACTATTTTAAGCAATAAAAGATTCCAAGATACAAGAACATTATATGTGAGTAGTAGAACTTTTAGTAGTCAAGTTGTTGGAAATTGAACATTGTATAAACTCAAAAGTTATTTAATACATGGATTGGATACTGACCACTTTTTATACATTGATAACACAACTTATTCTTCATAAAATAACATACTTTTCTAATGCACAAAAAACTTATTATCTCAATAAATTCTTTAAGAGACTTTTCTAAAAACCTATCCATCCTTTTGTGAAAACTAACTACCCCTTTGTAAATATTTTCAACCTGACATTTTTAGGGATAAATATGGTTACAAAATCAGGTTTTTGCACAATCCCCCTCACGCTGATGAATGATATTTATTATTTTCATCTTGGATACAATACTTTTAACATTGAAATACATAACTTTTAGTAAGTATATTTCCGAGTTGTTCATGATAGATATGTAAAGGGTACATATCAACTTGCCCTCTAATTTCTCTTTGATGAAGTGTGTCTCAATTTCAATATATTTTGTTCAATCATGTTGTACTGCATTGTGAGCTATGCTACTTTCAAACTTATTATCGCAATAAAGTCTTAACATCCAGTGGTCAACCTACGTAATCAGCATTTGCATGTGGCTTTATCACCAAACCTCCATTTATTTTAAATAGAAAAGTCATTCCTCGTGTTTCTTTGATATATATTATAATACTCAGTGAGCCACTTGTTGATTCTTTTGGGTTATACATAAATTGATAAATCACACTAACTACATATATTATGTCTTTACGAGACAGATAAATAAATAAGTTTTCCTTCCAAACGTTGATACATTTTCTTATCTACTGCGGCATCTTCCTTTGTTATTTCAACTTTGAGATTTGGTCTATTAGAGTACCTACTGGCTTGGAAAAACTGTTAACATATTTATGTTGGAAGATAAAAATGTCTTTCTTAGAGTAAGCCACCTCAATCCCAACAAAGTATTTCAACCTTATATTTCGGTTTTAAACTCCTTCGTCAAACACCGACAGAAATTGTCACAGCATTGAAACTCCCTTGAAAAAAAGTGTTTAACAAACAATGTGTGATCCCCCTTGGCTTTGTCTATATCCCTTGACAATCACAACTCTCATAAATGCCTCATGGTTGCTTAAGTCCTTATATAAGGCTTTCTTCAATTTGCATACAATATAAGCATTAAAATTAATTCCATATATAAATTTCTTCCTTTAGTTCCTCGTGCAAAAATGCATTATTGACATCAAAAAATGGTTTAGAATTTTTTACCGTGTTCGGCAAAATTTGTTGTTCCTCCCGTCGTCCGACACTGCGAGTCACCGCGATCATAAAGTCGCGAAGGCACCTTAATGGGTTGCAAAGTTCGCCATGGGATCTAGGCAGCCCAACGAGCCTACAGAGGTCGTAGTGAGGTCGGAGTTACAGGGCGCTACCATCCCGCATTTTTTTCTTTATTAAAAAATTATATATTTTTTTAATTTTTTAATATTTAGGTTAAAAAATTTATTTTTAGTTAATATATTTTAGATTTTAAAATATCGAAATCATATCCACACAATACAATATGGTACCAAAATAGAATTGTTCTAGTCATAAATCGAAACTCCGATTGGTCAGAATTTTAAACAATGCATCAAACTTATTCTTAAGATTTGGGTTAGACATGTATTAGTTTTATGACAATCATCTTGTTCCTCAAGTACGCCTTGTTAAGTCTCACATTCTTAATGACAGAGTCAGAATTTTCATGCACAGGTTTAGATATAAAAGCTGACACAGATTGACACAAGATTTGGCATAGACTTAGATATTGGAAGTAATGATAGGTCGAGCAAAAAATTCATGTCATTATCCAGTACGCACTTGTTCATTGAAGAAATGTCACACAGAAATTTTTTGATGGAACACTTGTATCCTTTCTGAGTTAGGGAATAACAAGATGTTTCAAGGCAGTATAGCCCATCCCGTTCTTTAGTATGTCCAATTATCTTCCCTGAATCCTTGTCTTGAGTACACCGATGAACAAGTATCTGAAGCTTTGTCAAGGCTACCAATAAGAGATCTCTGCCTCTCGACCTTTTGACTATGTTGTAGTTGTAATTTTGCAACTTTAAATAAGCCAAAACATGCAAAAAAAAAAAACAAGGAAAAATCAATGATGAAAGCCCATCAACATGAAAATCAGGCTATAAAGGTTGGTAAAAGGAATCCAAGTATGAAGGTTGGTATAAGGAAACAGAAAAAAAAAACAAGAGAGCAACAAGAAAAAATCAACTCTAAAGATTGATAAAAGGAATCCAACTATGAAGGCCGATGAAAGGAAGTAGAAACAAATCGGCAATGAAGGTCAAGTAACAAACATAAACTGCAAATGATGAATACTAGAGAAAGGAATCCAACTATAAAAGTTAGTGAAAGGAATATGACAAATATTCTAATTTTTTTAGAAAATAGAGAAAACAAAAAAAACCATAAAGGCCCAAAGAAGTAAACTTAACACGGTGGGTTAGGATCCAAGAATGGAGGAGAATAAGGAATTAATAATGGTGGTGGAACAAAACATATGATATTAAATGTGCAAAGGATGTGATGGAGGAAACAATGTGTAATAATGGGAGAAAAACAAACCATAATAAAACTAAAAAGGATGTAAGAAAAAGTGATGACTAAAAAAGATGTAAGGAACCAAACCAAGTTTTGGAGTGCGAATGATTCGTAGATGAGGGTGATACTAAAGCTTGAGAAGGATGGAAAATGAAAACGAGGGTAAGTTGGAAAAGAAGATTAAAGGAAAAGCAATTAATATATCTAAAGAATAAGTGGGGGCTGAGTTTTTGCATTCTGAGATTCAAAAACATGCCAAGAATCAGCTAGTATAGGAAAAATGATCTATTTTACAACAGAAGGAGAAGCAATAGAAATTTCAACAAAGGAATTTAAACCTAATATGGCAGAAATCCGCATTCACGTCAGAAATTCTGAAAAATGATTTTGATACTAGCGGACTATCTTGTTAGGTGATGAAAAATATATCCTAGGGAGAGGAGGTCTGCCAAATAATGGAATTTATGAGAGCATTGCAAATACACAGGTGGGTTATAATAAAATTCATCGTTATGATACCATATTGAAAATTGAAAATTATATTAGCTCAAAACTTATCCAATATATAAAATCTTAACCATTTTATAAATTGATACCACAACTTATGCACATTATTTTAAATGGTAGCCAAGGCAACTGCCTAAGCGGCGCCTTGGCGGGAGGCGGGCATCGACCACACCACCTTTGCCTTATGTGCTTTAGGCAATCAAACATGAGGCAAGGCGGGCGAGGCAGCCAACAAGGCAATGGGTGAGGTGGTCAAGGCAATAAGTGAGACGATCAAAGTCAACAAAATTTAAAAAATCCTAGATATATTAATACACTTTCGCTCTCTTTCAAAACATAAATAACTTCACCAACCCACCAAGTCACCCACAACCCATCTCATTTCCACCTAGAACCACCGCACCGTCGTCGTGCCTCGCACTAGGTTAGCTTTTATATATTTCTAGCAAGTTCTTATTCTAGTTTTTTTATCTTTGATTTAATTATTAAAGATTAATGGCAAAAAATAAGAAACAATTGGAGGTAGAATTGAAGCGAAAGTCTAGTGATATTATTTAGGATTATGGGGATTATTTAGGATTATGGGGAGTTGTATTGCAAAGAAAAAAGAGATTGGATCACATGCCAATTGTGTAAAAGGCTTATTAAGGGAGGAGTTTATCGGATAACGCATCATATTGCAGGTATTATAGGACAAGTTAAAGCATGTCCTAAAACATATGATGAAGATTAAAAAAAAAAAGTAAAAGCTTATCTTAAAAATAGCAATAATAAGAAGCAAAAAAGGGTGGAAGAACTAAAAGAAGATAGGGCGGAAGTAAATATAGGTGTTGATGAAGAGGATGATGATTGTCAAGTGGAGTGAGATTCTTTTAAAAAGAAGTCAAAGCATCTACGGCCTATTGATAAGTGGACATCCGCAATCACAAAAGCAAGATAACAAAACATAAATGATTTAAAGTTTACAAATGATGTGCATGAGTGCCTTGCACGATGGATTTATGAGACTGGTATTCCTTTTCATGCAATTGTCAATCAAAGTTTTAGATAATTTGTATATGCCAATTCGGCCTAAGCTACAAACCTCCAAGTCAAATCTTCTAAGAGAGTCACTTTTGAAGCAAGAAGTTGAGAGAATCAAATTGTCTCTAAAAATGCATGAAAAAGAGAGGATGAAAAAATAGATGTTCAATTATGACCGATCCATGAGCGGATCACAAGAGGAGAAATATTATGAATTTATGTCATTCCTTGGTTCTATTAAAGAATACATGGAGGCACACTCCGGGGCTTACATCATTTAGTTTGTGGGAAAATACACTAATGAAAGTGGCCATAAATATGTTGTTCAAGTAGTGAAGGACAATGCGACAAACAATATAGCGGCAATAGAGTTGTTGAAGGCTACACAACCTCAAATTTTTGGACCTCTTATGCAACTAATACAATCAACCTCATGCTTGAAGAAATTGAAAAACTACCCAAGTTTAACAGAATACTTGAGAAAGCAAAGGACTAACAATATTCATTTATACACATTATAGAACTTTAGCTATTATGAGGAAATAAATCAAGAAAAGAGATATTGTGAGTCACAGGGTGACTAGATTTGCTACTTTGTTTTTGACCTTGGAAAGTCACAAAGGCAAGAAAGATCAATTGAGACTTAAACATCAGAGGAGGGAGCAAAACAAGTATCTCTTTTTGGAATGATATTTCTTTGGCTTTAAATGTTTTCACCCTTTTAGTGAAAGTTGTACGCCTTGTTGACAGTGACAAAAAGCCCTCAATGACCTTTTTATTGGGTGCGCTTAAACAAGCTAAGGAAGAGATTAGCAAGATCTTTAAAAAAAATGACACCCTATTTTGAAGATTATTTATGAGAAGTCTAAGGGTAGACTTGATAGTCTTTCACATTATGTTACTTATTGAATCCAGTCTTATATTTCAAAGATCCAAGAATACAAAATGACACCAATGTTATCAATAAGTCCTTGAATTGTGTTGAGAGAATTTTTCTACCGAAAGGACATACAATCCGCCATTGCTATTGATGAATTGTAAATCCGGAAACTTTAGAAAAAAAATGACGGTCGCAACATATAAGAAGGTGAATGTGTATCATGACTTTGATTCGAGCACATCTCTTTCCTTTATTTCTATTCACTAACATACATGTCTCTTTTACCTATTTTTTGGTTTAGTATTTTTTTGCCTATTTACTTATTTAAGTTGGATGGTGATCAAATTATGGTGGTGACACTCCAAACTTAGAAAAAAAAATGACAATGAGATTTCTCTATTTAACAAATAGTTCATCGAGGTGTAAAAGAAATTAAAGTCAATTTGAAGGGGTAAGTAGTAATTCATAAATTATGTAATATATCCTTTCTTTTTATTAGTTTTTAATAATTTTATAGTTGTTTATATACATATTAAGAAGAGGAATAGGCTTGAGACATCAAGACTGAATGATCTTGTATATGTCAAATTCAACGTCAATCTTATGAAGAAGAAGAGTAAAAGAGAGGCGGAGATTTGCATCTATCCTCTCAAGCTAGTGAAGCTCAAAATTGGCTTGTTGATTATGGTGATGAAGATGAGATCGAGTCAAATTCGAGAATTACTTGGAAAATGGTGGTGGAGACATCCCATTAGAGAACTTGATAAGGATTTAGATACATCGGAGGAGAATGATGAAGATTTAAGTCCGATGATGAGAGGATTATGTACGTAGTTGATAGTGCATATATATATATATATGATTTAGAGCATAAGCGAATATTTTTTCCAAATATTTGTGGTTCCCATATCCACATCATCAATCAAATATCTCATTTCTCAAATATTTATCAAATATCTCACCAACCAACT
This sequence comes from Kaempferia elegans, assembly GCA_037974815.1. Lineage (NCBI taxonomy): Eukaryota > Viridiplantae > Streptophyta > Magnoliopsida > Zingiberales > Zingiberaceae > Kaempferia > Kaempferia elegans. The sequence goes on from JBBPFQ010000044.1 coordinate 1,945,908, forward strand.
ATATGGCCCCGCTGTCAAATTATTAATTTATATCTAATTTTACATTTAAATAAAATTAATTATATTTTTCAATTGAATTTAAATGCATTGAATTTAAATAAAAAATTAAAAACAAAATTTAAAAAAAAAACAAATAAATAAATAAATAAAGATGAAGCTATAGTGTTGCATGCAACCATGAGTTATACAACTCTTTTATTATTATTATTATTATTATTATTATTATTAAAATAG
>JBBPFQ010000044.1:2039746-2055536 GCA_037974815.1 Kaempferia elegans
AAATCAATAAAATAAAATTATACAAGATTAATTTTGAATAAACCGAATAGACCGAATAAACCGAATGCTCACCCCTAATTGTACGCAGCCTTACCCATTGCAAGAGGTTGTTACCGCGACTCGAACCCGTGACCTGTAGGTCAAACAGCAGCAACTTTACCGTTGTGTCTATGCTCCCCTTCAATGTTATAATTCATTCAATGCACAACATGTGTTTCTAATATCCAATGGCTAAATTGTTCTTGAAACAACTCAGACCACTTTAACAGTCTTGACATAGAAATAAAAAATTGTCATAATGGTTGTAGAAAGCATGGTCAGCAGGAGCGAGCATGCAATGCAAAAGTATGCGCTCTTCACCCTTGTCTTACCTCACAATCAACAGTACATGAGCAGAGAAGATCAAGAAAACATCATTTATCTCTCAGTATTAGGAACCACCCACCCTGTGTGAGGGGCATGAAGACCCAAATTATTGTCCAAGAAAAGCCATTCAGGTTTGCTTGCATAAAGCTTAAGTAACATTAAAAAAGGAATATTTTTGTGTGGATCAAAAGTATCCTGAAGTTTATTCTAATAAACATTGTGATTTTCTTATTTGTGAAGTGATTATTGGCAAGCCATTCTGCATCCTCACTGATGAAGGTTACTTTAAGGCAAGGTAGACATTTACCAATAGACACATAAATATTTCAATGGATCTATTAGAAATGATATCCCCATCAATCTGGTACGTGAACAAGACTTCTGATTATCACAGCCAGACAATGGACAATACACTACAAACTAATTTGAGTAATCAAGATGGTTCAAGGAAAGCAAAGTTAATTAGAGGCATCCTTGAGAATATCCCCCGACATTAAATCCAGAAAAAAGTTGCAAGCAATGAGGTACAAAAACAGAATAGGATGATGGGTGTGATAGAACCAAGAAAGTGGAACCTTATATGAGTCAGATATCATGATAGAGGGAAGAATTGCAACATAATTAATGCCTTAATGAAACCCTTTGTAGATGTCAGATTAAGAACATTGTACAAGAACTTATTTTGAGCAACTTAAGGAGGGAATGATAATGTTGTACACTGAGATTGCCGAGCTAAGAGTTGGGTTATCATTACCTAGCAGGAGCTATTTTCAAATAGAAGATGACAGTATGCATGCCAGCATCTGTCCTTGAAACCATGATCATGCACCTAAACCAAAGTACTGCAGTTGTGCACATGAGAAACACCTTTCTTTTTGAAATGAGACCATGCAAGTGATTTGGCAAAATAGGGAAGACACAAAGGGATCAATTCCCACCATGCTGTGCAGTGATGAAAATATATGGTACGGAACAAAGTATTATACAATCCAGGTAGGACTATTATTTACCTCATTGCTTAAATTATGTTACTTAGTCAACAAGAGTTGATCCAAATATATCAAATGCTTCAGCACTCACAAAACAAAGAATGACCATCCTTTTTGCTTCCTGGAGGGTTGCAGATACGGCCACATGGGCTCAACAAGAGCTGCAATGTAAGAATGCACAATCGTGGCCAATGGGCAGAGAGAGACTTGTCAATTAGAATCATACAGATGATCCAAGCTTCTCATCCTACAACCACTAGGAATTACTTTTTTTTAAATGTGACACAAGAAGGTGAAGGGCGCAAGGATGCCCATCTAAATGTGAAAATTATTGCATGGATAAACACAACAAGTCAAGAAGTGTAAGGACTTCAATTAATTGGCATTATGGACCAGTTGGTGGGTTTGAAAGGTTCCATGGGCTTCAAGAAAAAGTGTCCATCATCAAGTCAGATAAAGGATTCTAAATCCAGCAATCATTAGCAAACAATAAAGGCACCAAAGATTTACGCCATGAGTGCACTAAGAAAGATTGTCAGGCCGGAGCATCAATCGAAGTCTTGTATTGTATCAGGTGGCACAGTTGAAATATATCACTTGAATAAATTACCAAAACCCAACTAACCAACTAATAGGCAATGGTATCATATTGTACCAACACTTTGCACAATTCGAGTAATGTTGAATATGTTATCACAGCTTGTTTCTCTAAATTTGTACTTCAATTGCTTATGTAATTGTTATAGTCTTATTTAAAAAAAAAAATTATGCGAAAGAAGACTATAGGAGCCAAACTTATATAAATTCAGCTTAACATGTAGAATTATGTGAAAGAAGACTATACGGGCAAATCTCATATAAATTCATCTTGACATGTAAAAGTGATGTTGATTCAACAATCTAATTAATTAGTAATATTAAAAGTAGAAAATCTAAATAAAATTAACAAATTCGTAAAATCTAAATTCATTTGAAACAATTTTATCATATGACCAAATGTATTCCATTAAAAATATTAAAAGAATAAAACTCATCAAAATTCATCTCGACAACATGCTAAAGTATTCCAAGTGTAGCACAATTTCAGAGGGAATTTTGTCTAGTTCCTCCAGGAGCTGATTATCTAGGACCCTTTCTCCCTACTTCAGCAATTGCATGGGGTTATTCATTTAGACAATCTCTCTATGGTCCAAGAGGAATGGCCCATCTACATATTGGGTTTCTAAAAGATGGGGAGGGGGTATAGCCCATTGCTCAAACAGACCTTTGAGGAGTCAACTTGAGAGATCAGCTTCTGAGGGGAAAGTCACTCAATGATTTCGACTTGATGGTGGTCGGCCTACAATATTGAATTGTGGGGCAAGGGAAATTTCTCGAAGAAATAGATTTGCGAGGCCAACTTGTCTATGGTGCCGACTTACAAGAGGAGTTGGTCTATGGAAGAAGTCGGCTCAGGGTACTCAGAAGTCCGCTTAGAGTGCCGAGTTCTAAGAGAGTCAGCCTAGGGTGCCGACTCCGAGGAGAAGTCAGCCCAAGTTGCCAATGTATCGATATTACAAACAAGAGCAATCCATTCGCTTTCATTTTAAGGTTTCAAGCTATTCAATCCCCCTGCAATCATGCCACCAATTCTACAAGAACAACACGTTATTACAATTAGGAATTATACCTCTAGCTGAGAAATATATTTTAAGTTTTAATATAGTCAAGTTGTGTATTATTTTATAAGTTATTGCATCAAAATTGAAAATCAGTCAAACAGTTTCAATTTTTATACTTATATTTAGAAGGGAAAAAAATCCACTTGGATTATAGATTAAAATTTATTTAAATTCATTTCAACATCCACAAGCTTAGAAGCATGCTAATGTGCGCTAAGCGTTGGCACAACATGAGATTTTAAACCTTAATCAATTATTTTTGTCTTTGAAATGCTCACACCATCCTAACATATATTTTCTAGTACGTTTATCAATTATAGCTAGACATAATTCCTCTTAGGTAATAATACTTTTGATTTTTTTTCTTTTTAATTGACTGCGCATATCATCTTTCTCAATTCAACTACATTAACCCTTCTGTACATTGGGTTTCCAAACTGCTAAACACTCTAATAAAAATTCAGAACTCAAAATCTTTCGAAGACAAGGATCACTGATTATTAGTAAGTCAATGAATGTGTTATCTCCTCAAGCTTTAAGAAAAATAAAAGTTACTTAACTTCAAGTCAATCTGACAAAAATATCACTTCAATAACTAAAAACATGCATAGTGATTTATGAAAGATTGGCATGTTACATAAACGTCATTTTTATCAATTTCTGTGAATGTAAATATTATAAGAGCTCCTAAATGCTAAGGTACCTTCAATTCTTCAACACGGAGAAGATGCAATATCATGGTATATGTCAATCGAAATTGAGACTCAAGCCTAGTTGGTCTGCCAACCATTATTTGCTTCAAGTCACTTTCTTCAGGAATCTCATCACGACACATAATAACAACTGTACCAATATCATCTAACCCTCTCCTTCCAGCTCGGCCAGCCATTTGAATATATTCCCCAGGAAGCAACTTCCTGAAATCCTTTCCATCAAACTTTCTCAAGGTATCAAAGACAACCTATGAAAGAGAACATCAATTAAATCATCTCTGCAATACAATAATTTTACATTTTTCACTTGAAATAAAAAAGAAGAAATCTTAGGCTTTTAGTATTTGATAATTTCTAAGAAAACAATGGAAAGAAAGCCTTACACTTATAGTGGTACTAATTTTTAAGAAAACAATGGGAATAGACAACAAAATAAAGAGCACATGATCTCATTGAAATCAACCCCACCAGAACATCATTGAAGAAATAACTTACAGTTTTCAATATGAAGTTCATAAAACTTACTAATGTTAAGCATCAAGTCGATTCAGGAAAACGAAAAACAGTTACACAACTCAATTAAAGGTTCCTTGAGGCTTCAATGGAGGAGAGTTTCTATATAGACTTTGCATTGTATATCTAGGGTAAAGAACAGTGTCGTGCAAGCATAATCTAGACAACATAAACAGTTGAAGATTAGAATGGAAATTAAAATATTGAGAAGGTGAAATAGGACATCTAAAAGAAGAGTAATGTCATTTGTTTCTGCAAAATAAATCATAATTAAAAATCTTATAGGAAGCTAGTGCATACATAAAGTCATAAACCCAACTATTGTGAACTGAATCCTGACAGAAAAACAATCAAGCAACAATTATTAATCCACCTATATATGGCACCAGAGTATCAAGCAACAACATAAAGATTTCACAAGTAGTTAGATAAAATTTTCAACCATGAAAAAATCTCCAGTGACATGGCAAATTCTTCAGTGGCATTCAGAAATAAGGTGGAAGCATAACCAACAATATATAAAGGGGGGAAAATAACAAGTCAGTAGGCCAGTACAAGAAAATTTATCTGTATGTTTGATACAATGGGGAGAAATTACACGAGCCAAGTTGAGCCGAGCTTTGTGACATTCAACCTTGTTTGATAAGGTATCCAAGCCGAGCCAAGCCTAAAATAAACCAAGCTTTGCCTCAAGCTTGGTTTGTTTCGTTGTTATCGAGCTTTAAATTCAAACTTGTTTGATTGTTTGAAATTTTTATATTTTAAACTTGTTTGATTAGTTATTGAGCTTGATAATATAAACTTATTTGTTCATTTTGAAAGTTTTTTTTTATTTATTTAGCATGTTAATAAGAGTTTTATTGACGAACATTGATCGTGGACATTTACGAATTAACGAACCAAATACATATGTATTCAAACTTGTTTGTTGAGTTTAACAAGTTGTTCATATAATTAATCATATGTATTAAACGGACATAAACAAGGTCTTCCAATCTGAATACCAAACTTGCACACAACAGAGGGTGCATCTCATTCTCAATCTCAATCATCATTTGTTGATTATGATGTGTGTGAACTATGCATATGTTTTTAATCTTGTTTAGCATACATTTGTTGCATTACATGAGCATATTTTGTATAAACTTCTAGTATTTGCATACATTTTTTCTTTTTAGTTCAATGGCTACGGCTTGTAATTTTTATTGACAGAAATGTGAAATCTTGACGTTGGAGCATGATTGGAGAAGTCAAATTTGACAAAACACATGACAGAAATGATTCACGGCGCCCATGGAGAGTTCCACGTTCATGGATCATTTGGGAAATCAAACCACCTGTGGAGCGTCAACTGGAGCATGCAACAAGATCCACGGCCAACTGTGGTAGCTACCATGGTCGTGGGCACTACTGAGTAAAGCAAAGAATCAAGGCAGAATGATCCACGACCATGGATCGTTAGGGTTAAATAATTTGCATCGCCCTTTTATTTAGGAAATTCTATTAGGGTCACTGAGACAAAAAGAAGCAAGGGTGGCAATTTAGCGGCCTTCAAGTGACAAGACCAAAGAGGAGGTCCCATATTGAAGGGGCTAAGAGATTTCAGACATCAAATAAAAGACGAGACCGAAGCTTAGATAAAAGAGGAATTGATCTAAGACTGAAAGAACTTTTTGTGTAAGAAGAAACCTACAATACAACTTGGCTAACCATACTAGAATGTTAGAAACTCAAATTGCAGAGGTTGCTAGCTCATCTTCAAGGTAGATCAACCTGAGATAAATGCTAATGAACATTGTAATAATGTTACTTTGAGAAGGTTGAAGTCACTCTAACGCCATCAAAAGGAAGGGAGAACAGGAAAGAATCTAAAGAAAAAAAGGTGAAGAACCTAATTCCATGACTCTAGTGAGATGTTACAAACCAACCATATCATTTCCTCAATGGTTAGCTAAGGGTAAGCTAGATGAGCATTTTAGTAAAATTTTGGAAATAATAAAGCAGCTTTATGTCAATATACCCTTCATCGAAGCTTTGCAACAAATGTCCATCTATTATAAATTTTAAAAGATATATTGTCGCGCAAAAGAAAATTTGAGTTCCAAATTGTGGCTTTGATAGAGGAGTGTAGGGCATTGATTCAAATAAATTACCTTCAAAATTCAAAGATTAGTTTTTCAAATCTTTGCGTGATTGGTGATATTAATTTTGATAAAGCTTTTGTGATCTTGGTGCTAGTGTGAGTCTCATGCCTCTTTCTATTTGCAAAAAGTTTGGATTAGGCGAATTGAAACTTACAAAAATAACTTTGCAACTTACACATCATTCTATTAGATCCTCATTGGGTATTTATAAGAATTCTAGTTAAAATTGGAAATTTTATTGTTCCTACGGACTTAGTTGTATTAGAGATGGATGAGAATCCTCAAATTCCTATTACTTTCTTAGCCACTACTGGAGTCATAATCGCTATTAAAAATCATAAACTTTCTCTAGTAGTCGGTGAAGATAAAATTAAATTTGATCTATATAAGGTTGTCAAATAACCGTTTGTTAACTTTCTCTATTAGTCAGTGAAGATAAAATTGAATTTGATCTAAGGTTGTCAAACAACCATTTGTTGAGAATGATTATTGCAGGGTGGATTGACTACAGCAGGTGATGTAAGAAGAAATACAACTGATCCTTTGGAGTTGTGAGTGACCGGTGGAGGATCGGAAGATGACGAAAGTGGAGTTGGTAAGTATGCTCATTTCTTTAATGAAAGTCCACACCTTCCTCCTGTGCAAGCAAGGATAGAGCAGCTGAAGCCAGAACAAAAATTGACTGATGGGAGGAAGAAAAGCCACCACAAGTACAACCCAAAGTAGTGTGAACCACGGTCAGCCCATGTTAACTACCACGATAGTGGTTCCTTGCGCATTGAAGGGTTAGCATTCACAGAACACTCCACGACCAGACCAACCGTGGCACGTAAAAACTCAAGGGAAGAAAGGTAAAAAAACCACGGTCTTGGAGGGTATAAAAACACTAAAAACCCTATTTCTACTCCCAGTCTCAACTCTCATGGATTAAAATAGACAATATATATTGTCATAAAGGTAGGATATGAACTTAAATATTTTAATTATGAATCAACAGTAACTTCATCGATTCTATTATGTTACTAAATGAAATATTAGCATATTTTGCATACTTTTAGATATGAAAGCTATCTACAATAAAGTAGAATTATTTTTTTATGTTCTTATGCTCAACCTTATTATTAATAATTCATCAAAATGATTTATGATACGAATCTTAATTTGATAATGTTGTCATCAACTAAGGGAAGAATCTATCAGAAATTCCTTTTCGAGTTGGTTGTTGATCAGGTAAGTCATTATTGGATAAATCTTGTCCTGTTCTTAAGGCTTTTGTTTGATTGTGTTGCTTAAGACAGTGTAATTTGGCTTCCTTTTTGGCAGGGTCATGCTGGAATTGGTTAGAATGGTTTTAGGAGTTGATTAAACTTCATGCTTGCTTGGATTTAATTATGTGATAAGCATTTTTCTTCTGTGATCTTTGTGTGTAAGTACTTAATTGTGTAAAATCAAAACTTTTGTTCATATACTTGTAGGTGCAAACTAGTATTGAGTTAGTGAATCTTCAAACTGAAATGGGCGTTTTTCAACTTGTAACTTTCTAGAATACAATTGTGCAATGGATGTATAGTTGTTCCTTTTTCTAGCAAGGAGAAGATATTAATCAAACAAATATTAATGATATTCCTGCAAGAAAGGTTATTGTGCAACAATCGTTTATAATCTGCCCAGGGCGCCAGTAGGGTTTCAGGCAACAATTTAAAATCCACAAGAATTAGTCATCATATCTCCAAAATCAGCTATGTATACAAATTTCAAACATGTCAAATATTCGCACAGCATCCAGAAGCAAAAAACCAACCAAACTCATGTTCAAACAATAAAATAAAAGTTGAGCATTGTTATAAACTAAACAAAAGAAAATAGATAGCTTACTGTTCGAGCTGGAGCATTAACTCCCATTGCAAAAGTCTCAGTGGAGAACAGAACCTATATGAAGTCAAGCAGAAAGTCAAATTATAATCAGTCATCATCTATTTGCGTCAACCCAAAAAATTAATTTTTCCACTAATTGTAAGTTTGGGAAAGAGGAATACTGAATTGTAAAGTTGTAAAAGGTAATTATGTATATACTATAGGATTGAATCTAGAAACCCTAACTTAAAATGCCATTGTGGGACTAAGCAGTATGCTAACAACTTTATTATCCTAATACAACTACTAGACTATCTCTAGCATAAACCAGATAAATTCTAACAGGAAAAACATAGACTAAGGCATCATCAGGAAAATGAAAACAAAATTAACCAAAACTCTAGAAAAAATAGATGGGGGATGCAAGCAATGATCCCTACAACCTTAGATTAGTGCACAGTCAACATTGTCTTTGACCTTAAGCATGCACATCAAAAAAGATGAGGATAAAGGGAAAAACAAATCCTTAAACCACCACGTCAATGTCCTTGAACTTGTGTATATAGCAGCAAGCAACTGAGTCTGGAGAAAAGATGGAGAACACAGCAGCGACTCTTTCCTGAAGAAAACTGAGCATAATATTTTCTCTGCAAGAAGAGTTGAAGACTTCATTGGAGATGGATAGCAAGCTCGACCCATTACACGAAGTAGCAAGATGAGAAAAAGATATTTTCTCTATTCACATCAAACAGAATGTGTTGAAAAAAGGAAGAAAGAGAACACACACTCTTCACAACATGACCTAAAAGAAGGTGAGTGCAAAGGAGGTAACACTTCTACTTCCAATTTTTCTTCTTTACCTCCTTTCCCTTCCAACTCCAATTTTTGTTGTTGTCCCTTAATATGTACAAACCCAACTTTCAATCTAATATTATTATTTTTTATATTGTTTATCCTCGTATGTTCACACCTACACCTTAATATCTTCGTTTGTAACCCATCTTCTATCCGTGCACTTGTTTTATAGTCCAACATTCAACTCTATATAATATAACAGGTTTAATCATAATTTTATATAACATCCTTTACGCCTTAGAGATACCATACGATCACAAAGAACAACCAACACTCCTCCATTTCAACCAAGCATCATCGTGTTTGTATTTCATATATTACATCTCTATCAACCCTTCTATCTTTTTTATTATTGTTGTTGAATCTATTAAATCTCATCATTTTTACCTTGCTCCTTATCTGCAACATAATGCTCCACTACCACAATATTTTTTGTGACATTGAGAATCAAGTATTTCAATATCCCATTCGCATTTAATTTATAATATTAAATTGTGTGAATTTTAACATCTTGTTTATATCATAAATAATGGAATAGCAAAATATCATAGTGAAAACCAGAGATATAAATATTATTTAAATTTGTTTAGTGATATAAGAGGTTGCTACTTTGATATAATAAGAACCAACTTTATATTGTTATTAACTTTCTACATCCATATAATATTTTCAGAATTAGTAAAGTCTATGCTCAATATCATTAGAATTTTTTATCATTCCCTTTACCTAATACATCAAATAAATTTTATTTTTATTTTTACAAATATTTTACTACGAATTCAAAACTGGGGGTGAGTACTTGTTAAAATCAAATTAACTAAAAAAAATTACCAATTGATTTGTACCATTAAAGCTAAAGCCGAGTCATAAAAAATTGGTTGATTGGGTCGGTAATTGAATTAACTGATTTTTAAAAAAATAAAAATCAATAAAAACATTATTAACGTATTTTTAGTTGCATTTGGGAGAGTTTTTACATCATAGTAGCAAGCCTCATTATGTGTTTGTTCTTGAATTTGCATTCTTCAATTTTCTAGTTGCATTAGTTTTCCAATAAATTTGTCAGATATTCACCAACTTTTATTGTCTTTTGAAACCTCTTTGAAAGGTACTTACTAAACCTTGTGGGTTATCTTTAAAAGCTCAGCAATCAAAAAGATGTACACAACTAATATGTATAGGTGCAGATTTATATTTTCTCTCTCTATTTTCTATTAGCGGATCTCATCTAGTGAGATGAGGCTTAGTTGTTGTTGTCTCTCTTTTGACATGGAAAAAAGCATTAGGACTTTAATAACAGATTTTCTATTTAAGTAAATTGGATGGAACCAAACAAAAAACTTTCACACAAGTAATTGCAAAGATGTCATTCATTCGTGCATTAAACAACTGTAACTATGTGGAAAAAAAAAATCAGAACCTTAATGACACCCCGACAAAAGAGCATCTCAACAACTTCTTTTACAATCGGAAGAAGCCCCGCATGGTGCACACCAACACCCCTCTTAAGCAAGTTCTCAACACGAACAACCTATATAAACGATTAATGTCTAGTTAATAACTTTAAAAAACACAATAAGTTTATTTAATAGCATTACTTGTGGAAGATTCCTATCGGATCCTTTTAGCCTTGAAAATGCCTTGTCACAAAAGACTCGAATTTCACTTTTTTCAGAATTACTTGTCAAGTCAGTCCCAGTCATGTTATCTGCTGATTTATCAACACGATTCTTGGAAAAGCAGAAAATGACAACCTGTCACCAACATGAACCCAAATAAAAAACAAATTTAACAATCACAACCTAAAGCACAAACAAAAATGTCCAGAAAAAACCTCTGGAAGTGAATGCACAGTAAAATTGGTGAAATATTAACCATATCGGCAAGTTAATGAATCGAATATTGTGCCTATACCTGAAATGATACAAAACCATGTTCCTATCTGTCAGGTAACCTTGCATTTACAAACAGTCCTTTTAAACATGATAGACCAGAATCGTAGATTATTGAGCTGAAAGTTTGAAAAGTGCACAGTTTGCTAAAAATATGAGGCACCACAACTAAGATTGAATAGATAAAAACTGAATGGTCAAATCAAGAAAAAATTCAAATAAGTCAGATTCAACCGGACAAAGGAAGAAGAAACACTCTCTACAAAATTTAGAAAACAAAACCATATTAATAAGGATATAGTCAGATAGAGTGATCCTTTCCGAATAGCTCAAACATTGGGATAAATGAATAGTCAATCAACTTTAATATGCCATAAAAGCAAGAGGTTTAAAGAAAAGTTCATCAATCAATTCATGCGTTGCCTTTGGCCAATTAAGTACATATGTCAATCCATACATGAAGGATAATCATTAAGGATATAAAGATATAAATTGACTCTTTTCCTATTCACTCAAACTTCTGGAAAATAACTTTAACAAATCAACTTTAACAATATTATTTGAAAGAACTAGCCACAATATCATTTGAAAGAATTAAATAACTGTCTAAAATATTATTTGAAAGAACTAACCACCAATTTTAGCATAGCAAAAGGGGAAAAAAATCACAAGCACGTGTTAGATTAATAGAAAAAACTATCTATTGACTTGAATAATAAGCTCCTTACAGGCAATTGGGCGTTCTTTGAAAGTTTGGATATGAGTGACAGCCACAAAGAGGACTCGGATCTCCTTAGACCTGAAGTATGTTGATTCCCGCTGGTATTCAAAGAATTCTGAGCATTCTGATGTCCTGAATGCTTTTGACTTCTCCCTCGATTAGAATTGTCAAATTGCCTGGTTTGGCCTCCACCATGAAAGTGTGAAGCAACATGTTTCACTCCAGAAGGACCTCCAACAGCATTAGACTTTCTTTTTTTATAAACTTCTTTAACTGCTTTGAATCCTTGAGGCAAAAACTCATCATTCTCACATATTTTGTACAACTCCCCAGAGAAGAACAAGCAGTGCTCAAGGGGAACAGGTCTTTTGATAGTCCTGAGAAGAAACAGAGTAGTATTATTTTCCAAGTATCACAAAAGAAACCAGATGAACTAGCGGACAAAATAAGGGGTTGGTACAAAAAAAGAATTGCAACAGTTGAAACAGTTGCATAATTCTATTATCAAAGTAATTGAGACTTGCCCTGTCACACGTATTTTCTTTTGTTTTGTTCGACCAATCCAATCAGCAAATTCGATTGTGTTAGGCACCTGGACAATATTCAAGAAGCCAATTTACTACAATTTTACAAATCAGAAAAAAAATAGAAACATATTTCATTTTACCAGCAATATAGGTGATACGTCAGAACTAATTCTCCTACATAGCATGATCTTTCAATTTATTTTGTGCAACTGAGTAATTTGAGAAAGCTAAAAAAATGTACTATGGAATGAAAGTTCTAACACTTAAAAGTCAATAACACTGGCTGTAGAATGTAGCATTATTTAAGATAAAACTGCTGCTACAGATTCAGCCATATGTTGGCAAAATGGATGTTCCAGTGTGTAAAGAACATATGCAGATATTATTAAATATTAACGCAAAGAACATTGTCAAGATACAAGACAACTTCATTTGCCAACCGTGAAGGTTCCATAACACCGAAATAAGGCTTCCTCTTGGTAAGGAATAGTTCTATGAATTTAAAAAGAAGACTTTGTTCTTTGCTTCTCTATCGTGAAGAGGAAGTCTTGTTGCTAGTGGATAAAGTCGCCCATGTTGTCCTTGAAGGGGAAGGGTTTGTTCGATACTACCTCTAAGGGCGGTTCCCCAACCGGCTTTTGTTTTTTTTTTTAGTCTACGGGCATACCATTAGGGTTTTGCCTTAGGATCTAGGGGTTGATTATAATATTAAGCACAAAAAAAATTCAAAATGGAAATATATATATATAGGAGCTCACGAGGTGTGTGGGGTAAGGGGGTGCAGCATGAGCACCTAAATTTTTTTCATTTTGGAAAAAAAAAAATTTGCTTAACCCCAACCCCTAAACCCTAAGACAAAACCCTAAATGGTATACCCGTAAACCAAAAAAAATAAAAACACAAAAGAGGATTGGGGCACTGCCTTGCACGCAGGATCGAACGAACCCTTCCTCCTCTAGGACAACATGGACAATTTTATTCACTAACAACAAGACTTCCTCTTCACGACGGATAAGCAAAGAACAAAGTCTCCTTTTTCAAGTCATAGAACTAGTAGTATAGTTTTTCCTTCTTGTTTCCCTCTTCAATACACTATGAGATTTCCTCATCCAAAAGCACCAAAAGAACTTTGCACAATAACAAAAGAGATGTTCCAAATATAAAATCTTGAGTTGTAATGGAGTTTCAATCTTTGATATGAATGACACAATTTCAATATTGTATTGTGTTGTTACAATTTTGATACTTATCTAATTGAATTATTAATAATGAGGAAATTGATTTTTACTCAATATAATTTGTAGCTTTTAACATTTTATTATAATTAACTATTTTCTTAGTAATTGATTAGATTGTTTCCTCATCAATGAGCAACTGAAGACCTTTGCCAATTTAACAATAGAAAAGTATGTCCCAAATTTAAAATCTCAAGTTGTAATGGAGTTTTAATCAAACAACACAATTTCGATATTGTACTGTGTCATGTTGATATCCCTGTCATACTTATCTATTAAAAAAATTATTAATGATAATATAATTAATTTTACTCAAATATAATTTGTAACTGTTAATTACATTTTTTATCATAATTAATTATTTTCTTAATAATTAATACTAATATGCTTCTTTTTTGTTTAATCAATTTAAAAATGTTTGCAAGCACTTAAGTTTTAATTTTCAGTTATGGTCATTTGAATATAAAAATTTCATTGTATAATAATTTAAACATATAACTTACTCAACTTTTGCAAACAAAATGTTGCAATGAGCAATGAGCAATGAGCAATGATGAGCAATGAGCAATGAGAAAAAAAAAGACTTCCATTAGACCTCTAAAAACTAGAACAGTTTTTGTAACATTGAAGCAGTTCTAAATTTGAAGAACATGAGAAATTCATTCTTCGGATGACAATTAATAATGTTTTTAATTTGTTCGAAGTAAATTTCAAACATTTTAGCAAAAATTTCAGTTTGTCATAATTATTTTGTACTTTCAAGGCTCATAATTGCCGCAAATTGCAATATCAAAAAATATTTAAAAATTTGAAGGAAAAAAAAAAAGTCTAATTTCATAATAACAATCCAGTTCTCATTCTTAATTATGCTCTACTTTTAAATAATTCAATTAGTGATTTGATAAATACAATAAAATCTTGTTTCAAAAATTCTTTATAATTTATATTCTAAATTATATAACTTATATAATTACTAGTCTATCTAGTTGTCACTAAACCTAATTTTATAACCGCTTGTTCACATAATTTTTCTTGACCTCTCCCAATGTGACAAAAGTTGGAATAAGAAGAATCCTTATTTATGTTAGATGCTAAATATGTCTTAAATTAATTTTTAGCATTTTAAGATAACTAATAAAGATGACTTGAAATGAAATTTTAGATTTTGGGGTCGAGTAGAAGTCAATTCAGCGTTGGATGGAGCATATTAGGTAGGCATGGAGTTCAGAGTAGAGTTGGGTTCAATTCAACTCAATTTGGAAAATTTAAGATTAAAACCAAATTTATAGATGGGATAGTTTTAGATGTAAGTGTTGGTCCTCAGGTTGGTTTTGATGTGACCAACCAAGTTAGGTTAGGTCATGTGGTTACTAATCTTTGTGTCTAAGTATGCAAGAGCTTAAGAAGACAAGAAGTCGAGCGGAAGACACGGCGGACGAGAAGGATGGCATGGAAAAGGAATCGACGGGCTCAGTGTATCCGAGTGACGAGAAGTCGCGAAATAGTACACCGGCGGACGAGAAAGATGCGCACGGCGGTCCAAAGGACGAGAAGCTGGGGAGGAAGTCTGCTCGAAGAGAATGACGAAACATGGGTTCGGGTGAGCCCTATTCCAGATGTCCGAAATCACCCCAATGATTAGAGCGAATCGGAAGCAAGAATCAACTCCAAAGTTGACTTAGTGGAGCTGGAAGGCGCCCTCAACGGAGTGAAGGCACCCTCAGCACTGAGGCACAGAAGGCGTCTCCCAATTCACTAAAAGTGTCTACTGAAAGCGCCTGAAGCCGCCCTCAACCAACAGTCAGCGACCATTGAAGAATAGATAGAGTTTTATCTGCTGAAATAAAACTCTATTCAACTGAAGGCGCCCTGAGCCCACGAGATCAGATTTCCAGAAGCTATTAAAAAATCCTCTCGAGCTAGGCATTAAACAATAACTCAAGAAAAACTCTTGTATTAATTTCCTAATCTATTTCTAAGTTTTAACTGTTTGTAAGAGACTTCTCAACCCAAATGAGGATATCTTTTTAGTGAGCTTTTCAACTGACTTGGATTAACAACCACTTAGGTTGAACCAAGTAAATTTTGAGCCTCTTTCTTTTCTGTTGTATTTTTTTGTTTAATTTGTTGAACAAACGTGATATCTCTGCTTAGAATTAACTAGAGATTTTCTATTCCTAAATTACAGATTATCGACCTCCAACCACCGGCCCTCAAACAGTCCTACAAGTGGTATCAGAGCGAGGTTGCTTCTAGAGGACTAACCGCCAAACGAACCAAAATAAAAATAGTCAGAGCAAGCATCCACTCACCAAAGTTC
>JBBPFQ010000044.1:2184992-2201329 GCA_037974815.1 Kaempferia elegans
CTCACATAACTCTGAATATGTGACGCGCCCTTCATGGCGCCCCCAGACATAGTCTGCTACTATCTTAGGATACTCCGGCAATGAACGCATCAAAGCCCAGATCCTATAACTGTCCAGGACTGGAAACTCTTCTAGCTCGAGTTTCCAAAATAGCCTATCGAGTCGTCCAATGTGTCCGCCGACTCCATAAGCAGAGTTATATTCTATCTCCTGAATTTCCTCCCTCAACTTGTTCTGTCGCACTTCGCGACGAGTCAAGGTGGTAATCGTTCGTGCCATCTGAAAAATTGAAATTAAACAAGTCAGTACAAAACCGACTAACCAGTACAAAACTGACTTAATTCAATTTATATATATAGGCATTGAACCAATATCACTAATCAAGAAAAACAAATCTTCTTGATTTTCAGGAGTCTTAATCGACTGACCCAGTCTGATCATGGAACCAAATCCTGAACTTTGTCCATTATCCTCATTAGAACTAATCCAATCGGACAAGGATCTTTTGTGCCTATGTTCTGTTTGATCTAAATCCATTTAATTAGTTTTGACCCGTTAGCCAATCTGACCCAATTTTGATCAAATCTAGCCATTAGAACAAATCTGGCATATTTGATCAAATCTGGAAAAATCCAGCCTAATACAGTAAACTGGTTAGATTAAACCAACTAATGGTTTAAACTAAACTTGGGTCTAATTAACCAATCCAATATGATCAAAATCATTTAATTAAATCTAACCAATTCTACCTGGTTAAACCAACTAATGGTTTGAACCAGACTTAGGTGGTTAAT
Source organism: Kaempferia elegans (assembly GCA_037974815.1). Lineage (NCBI taxonomy): Eukaryota > Viridiplantae > Streptophyta > Magnoliopsida > Zingiberales > Zingiberaceae > Kaempferia > Kaempferia elegans. Next base: position 2,185,787 of record JBBPFQ010000044.1, read on the forward strand.
TGGACCAATCTGATCTGGTTAAATCAACTAATGATTTGAACCCGATCGGAAATTTATTTGGACCAATTCGATTAATAAACTAAACACAAAGTTTAATTTGTTTATTCATGAGCAAATAAACAAATAATCCTTTTCATATTTGCATGCAAAAACAGATCGTGTTTTCAAGGCATAGGAAGGAAAAATTAAACACAAAGTGTTTTTTTTTTCAATTAATCCTTTTTCATGCATTTTGCTTCACTGCACAGAATTTTTTTAATTTCATTTGCATGCATTACTGTGATGTACAGATTGGATCGATCAAATGATCGATCCAATTCTTTTCTCTATCACTGTGTTCTCACGAAGCAGAATCTGGATCGATCAAGTTTCAATTTTGATCGATCAACCTGCTTTCTCAAGTTACTGTGCCGTCAATTGATCGATTGAGAACGAAACTTAATCGATCAAAATTGATTTTAATCGATCAGTTAATCGATTAAAACACAGAATTTTTCAGTCGCGATGAACGCTGACCAGAATTTGTGGTCCTCTCTTGAAGCTGCCGACCGGAAAACCTCAAGCCCCGTCTTCAACTACTCTAAGAACGCTGACCAGCACATCTGCGACTATCTTCGATTCCTCTTCCTGTCCGACCTGCGCAGATCGCTTTCCCGGTGTCCGACCGGTCACCTTCCAGACAGGATCACACACCTTTGCTGATGATCGAGAACCAGAGGCTGAAACACCTCCCACACCTTCTGCTATTCTGAAACGAGAGTATATATGACAAACAATACCCTAAACTCAAATGCAGAGAGCCGAACCAGGTCAATATGTGGATTTTGTCAAAAACAAAGTGAGTTGTCGCAGCTTGAGAGAGTAAGAGAGACATAAGAAGACACATGTAAATGATTTCAGTGTGGGACGATCTCACCAACTAAAATAGTGTCAGATTTTTTGCCGACGACTTAACAGAAAAGAGATTAGGTTTGAATGCACGCAAAGAGGGAGGAAGAAAGATGTTAAGGTTTTATGCATTTAAACCACTGAAATTATTTTCAAATTTAAATGAAAGTTAATGTTGGTGGGAGGAGTAGAAAGCCACCTAAATCAGTATCAGTATGTCCTTTAATCATTGCATGCGTGATTTAAAAATTTTCTAAATCTGTGTGCCCCGGGATAAATTTCCGAAAATATTTCTATTCAAATACTGCCATCCAGATTGACTCCATTGGTGCAGAAATATCGTGCAGAATCGAAGGGAATCAGTTTACAAAGGACACTTTTTTCTTCACAAAAAAAAAAAAAAAAGATATTCATATTTGAAAACGAAGAAAAATTGAGATCTCATAAAATCTAATTTGATGCATTAGCTTATTACTCTTGTTCTTCTTGTCCTCAAAGTCAATACTCTCGACAGAGAAGCCTGCTCCTTGTAACTCATGTAATGTCATTCATCGACAGCGACAAGTTTGACAAATCACAGAATTCCCCGTCGGATTCTGATGTCATCAACAGGCTCCCCGTTGAACAATCGATCTGGAGGAGGTGGCGTGTTACTGGCGGATCGAGATCGTCAGTAAACCGATGTCCATCTCCAGAGTCGATGGCGAACAGCCGGACTCAGCTGCCGAAGAAGGCGGCGGCAGCAGCAGCGGCAGCAGTAAGGGGACGTGGAAGCACGCGGCGTTCCACGTGGCGACGACCATCGCCACTCCGGCGGCCTACGCGCCCTTGCCCTTCGCCCTCGCCTCCCTCGGATGGCCTCTCGGTACGATCACTCGATGCAAGTAAAACTGATGAAAGTCCACTTGATACTCTATTTGGCAGCCTGGCTGTTAAAATGGAAAGGGAAGAAGAAGAAGAAGAAGATTGAAATTAGAATAATAATGTTTTATTTGATTTAATGATATGATTATGTAATGAAAAATAAGTTTCAAATGATGATGATGATGATGATATGTGTTCAGGTGTTGGCAGTTTGGTGCTTGGAACTTTGACCACCTGGTATTCGAGCTTGCTGGTGGCCTCGTTATGGCAATGGGACGGGAAGAAGCATAGCACCTACCGTCTTCTTGCAAAGAGCATATATGGTCAGTCATAGTCATAGCACGAATCTGAAAACATTAGTCAGAGGAATGAATCCTTTGTTTCTTCATCTCCAGAAATAACAAATTAATTAAGCAAGACTTTAACACGTTTAAACTCCGTCTTCCATCTTCGAAGGAAGCTGGGGATACTGGTTAATAACTATGTTTCAGCAAATTGCTTCCTTAGGCAACAACATCGCCATCCAAATTGCTGCTGGAAGCAGTCTCAAGGCAAGGCAAACAAACCTATAAACGATCAGTCACTCTATTCCTTTCTTAATTCTCACTGCTAGTTTTGTTTCTTCTCAGGCAATCTACAAGCACTACGACAGCGATGGGTCTTTGACATTGCAGGACTTCATCATCATTTTTGGAGCATTAGAGTTACTCCTCTCGCAGCTCCCTGACATCCACTCACTCCGTTGGGTGAATGCCCTGTGCACCTTCAGTACCATAGGCTTTGCTGCAACAACAATTGGTGTCACCATCTACAACGGTATTTACTTCAGTCTCCTGCTTCCGGAATAAGTGCTTCTTGAAGAATTCAGAGCCCAATCCACCATTCATTTAACAGGGAAAAACATCGATCGGGACTCGATTAGCTACGAATTACACGGAAGCACCTCTGTGAAAATTTTCAGAGCTTTCAATGCTTTAGGTGCAATTGCTTTCTCTTTCGGGGATGCAATGCTTCCGGAGATACAGGTATAGGGACATCCAGTGGTAGAAAAGGGTCGGAGATTAATGGATATCTGATGATGGCAAATATTTCATTTTTTTTTAATCATTTCAGAGCACTGTTAGAGAGCCAGCAAAGAAGAACACGTACAAAGGTGTATCAACGGCATACAGCATCATCATTCTGTCATATTGGCAACTAGCTTTTAGTGGTTACTGGGCATTTGGATCTCAAGTCCAACCCTACATTTTGTCATCCCTCGTTACTCCACAATGGACAATAGTCATGGCAAACATCTTTGCTGTGATACAAATATCAGGTTGCTTTCAGGTATTCCTCTCTCAAAATCACCAAACACAAAGTTGTTATTAGTGTGCGAGGCTTATCAGAATAGAGATGCAGAAAGTATGAGTACAAACACATTGTTTGGCTCAAACTGAAGTTAATGTTAAGGTTGTGTTGGGGAGATACTTCTCTCTAGTCATACGCTTTTTGTTTTCAGATCTACTGCAGACCAACGTATGCATACTTCGAGAATCAAGTGCTGTCTAAAGCTTCAAATGGGAAAGCATGGATAAGGAAGTCCCTGCTGAGACTGTGTTTCACTTCGATTTACATGGCTCTGATCACTCTGGTTGCTGCTGCCATGCCCTTCTTCGGGGACTTTGTTTCAATCTGTGGAGCTGTTGGATTTACACCGTTGGACTTCGTCTTCCCCGCATTGGCTTTCCTTAAGGCCGGAAAGATGCCAAAGAATCCAAAGCTTCGATGTTTGGTGCAGGGAATTCATTTGGCCATTGCAGCTTGGTTCTCTGTAGTTGCAGTCCTCGGTTGCATTGGCGCAGTTAGATTCATCGTGATCGATGTTAACACATACAAATTTTTCCATGATATGTGATCTTTCATATATGTCAGATACAACTTGCAACTAAAAAATAGCTGTAAATTTGAAATGGCAGTCAAGTAAGAATGCCCACTTGTGCATTACTTCACAATTATGCAATTAAAAGCGTAATCCTTTCTGTATAGGTTGCACGAACACCAAACAGAAGACATCATTGACAAATTCCAATTTAACATCAGTCGGATGGATGAAAAATAATAACAGTTGCACGAAATTAAATTTTAAAATGCATAGTAATAACTGAATGGCATTCTTGGTACTCTACCGCCAAACAGTTGTAACATTGAACAATAAATAGCAAGCTTTGTATCCATCCATATAAAGCTTACAGACACTGGCTCTTCTACAAGACCTTATGAAACTTGTGACGTATATTTCCTAATGGTAGAACACACCCGCGGTGGCAGTTAGCACTTTACAATAAGTCAGCCAACCACGTTAAATTCTTGAATGGAAAAATTACACTTACATTCCGTGCTACCAGGTTATACCCTGGTCCTTTGCTAAAGAGCTGCTGACTATGAGAACCAGGGTACTGCCCCAGTTTCCTAACAGGATGTATACACACACACACACACACGATCAGCACCAATCAGCAGATCAGACGGATTCAGTCACTGATCCAATGAAATAAGCATTCACTTTGGATGTGAAGTCATGTATTTTACATGAAGCATGGAATGCAAAGCCATGTAGAGTATCAACGACTTCAAGCAGATAACTGCAAACTATGATTTATTATCTTATTGCTGGATGGCTATTCTCACACGATTGCTCAAAGCTGATGGCCTTCCAATTGCTTCAAGAATTCTACTAAATGCAATCTTCATGGGGACACATGTAACAGAAGGCACTTGCCCAGCAGGTTCTATCAAACCACTAAACATGTTGCTACCTTTAGCATGTAATGCCTTAACACCCCCACCACCAAATCTTTTATCAATTGTGAAAGAAGATAGTGTTCTAGTTTTTTGGCTCTGTAAACTTAGTCTCTTATGGGACTTTTTCTGAATTTTTCCTGATGATGATTGGTGCTGCTGGTGATGAGAAACTTTCTTATTTGCTATCTTGGGTACATGCTCAGTACGATTTGGATATACAAAGGAAGGAGATGCATTTTGGTATCTAGACCCCACAGCTTCATCATTCTCCAGAGATGATGCAACTGGGTTAGAACGGGGAACTCGTTGCATAACTGTTCTTCTGGCTGTCCTCCAAACTGGTTGCTCAGCTGTATTTTCATCTTGGCCGACATGTTTGACATGCAAATATTCAGCAGTGCAATCATCTTCCAAGATCTCAACCTGGATGGGGTGCCCTACAATTGCTTTTGCATTCAACCTACTCATCAGAGACACCAAAGGAACGCGCTCACCTTGATAGCTAGCTTTAACCCTCAGATCAACATCAAACAAAATGGTTCCAATCCCTCTCATGGCATGAACAGCATAAACAGGATCATAGCACTCATCAGACTCTTCCCAATATTTGCCTCGAGCTCCATAAGGTGGCTTATCAGCCTCCCAGGCAGATGTCGACATCAAATGAGAATCACTTTCTAAATTGTTGAAACCAATATGGCTTCTCCTAAGATCCCTAGCTGCTTTAGATGCTAGTTTATGTCTTTGTTTTCTGTAGACATCCTGCTTGTTAATGAAATCCTCACCAACCAAACCTTGATCTAAGGCCTTTTGTGGGCAAGGTTCCATCTCCATTTTCGAACTAGTATACCTGATTAAATTAGCTGTTTCCCTCATAGAACAATCCCATTTATCCGAACTAGCAATGCAGATCTTGCCATCAATTGGCATTTTAACTACACTACGGTGGTTGCGTTTACCTTTTATATGCCATTTAGAGATCCCCACCCCAGTAGAAACATTTGCAGATTGTTCAAAAGGATGAAGGGTGGAAATGTTGCTAGAAGAAGGCACTTCATCATTGCCTATCTCTTCAAATTCATCTGAAACATGATGTCGAGAAGGGTCACAATTTGATCCAAGGGATCCACCAATATCTGAAACCAAACCAAAGTAGTTAAGGAAAACTTAAATGAAGCATCAAGATCAGAATCTATGTGCTCGCCTAAGCAAGTAGCACAAACACTTTCATCATACCAAAATTTATGTTGTCTATATAAATATGCAAGAAGGCATCATTTGATTCTATAGATCAATTTTGAAGTTATGGTTAGCTCCCTAATATTATTCAAAATTGGCACAAATCAGAAAGCAGGATTAAGCTCTTGTTTGCCTGAAACATTTAACAAGGCTTGACATGCACAATCAAAAAGAACTAGCCAATATATATGCTTAATTTTGCCCAGCTGGATGAAATTCTCACTTATATTCAATAGCTAAAGTTGTTTGGCTCAAAAATAAACTCATTCAGCAAGGATGTCATGTTAATGTTTACTTTTTACTATCCTAAAGCATCATTTACTAGCTTCAAAATAAGCTTATTATTATTATAAGGTACTGCAAAAGCTTTGAAACATTGTGCATCATCCATTGACTAAAGTGCAAAGGTTTCAGTTGCTAATGAACAAATAGTCCAAACTGTGTTCACATAACTCTAATCATCTACCCATTGGAAAAATACAGTTGTATAAGCACTTGGCCCATATTGTGGTTACATTTGCAACACCAGCAAATATTACATAAAGTCATGCTAAACTAAACTGGTTGCTATTAGTCAAATGAACTAATATAAAAGCAAACAAAAAATAAACATACAAAAATTTGAAACCCAAAAATGTGCCAATGATAATGCTGATCAAACTAAAAGATTATACTATTTAAGACCAATACCTCCTGAGATATGTTCCTCCATCTCAGTGTCCAAGTAATTCCTTGGAGGAGTATCATAATCATTTGTCTCACTCATCTCAGAAGTCGAGCATTCTTCTGCCATTGAACCAGGTTGATTGAAACCACACTGGACTGACAATGATAGTGTTTCTTCAGAAGAATTACTTCTATCATCCTGTGAGACAATTGAATCAGCAGAAAGATAGACGTAGCCACTTCGTTTTGCCTGCCAAACACCCATATGATCTTGCTCCTCTTTCAACGAGAAATCATGAGGATAACCATCCAGATTAGAACAATGAGGAGCTTGTATCTTTGCGCTAGTTTGTAAAACTTGAACAAGCGGACGACGTCTGTCACGTTTTTTAATTGAAGATTCTTCAGAAAATCCACCATGTGACCTTTTATTTTTGATTGCCAAATTACTTTTACCTCCATTGGCATGACCTCTACCTCCAACTATATCATCAGAACCTACAAAAGTGTCCAAAACATTCTCAGCAAATTTGGTGCTAGTAAACAAAGACACAGACTGGGGAACCCTTTTCTCTGGAGCAATTGGAAAGCCAAAATTCTGGAGTCCTCTCATTTGAGGAACAGCTTCAGAAGTATTTCCTACTGTCTTATTGTTTTTTGCATCATTTGAAATCATACAGTTGCTCACATTTTCTTCAAATAACAAACCTTGTTTTTTAAGAAATGGAGCCTTGTGAAAGGCGCAATTGCTTTGGAATGACAATTCATCATGTCTGACAAATGTATCAGAAGATGGCAAGTTATTAAACTCTCTTTTCATTGTAACTAAAGGCTTACTGGTAATTCCATTTGAGATGATGGCTTGTTTTGGTTGCTTTAGCTCAAGCTGCTTTCTCTCAAGTTCAAGAGCATGAAGAATAGCATCTTCTCGGCGGGCATATTTTTCCCTTTTCTTTATAGGCACTCCAAGTGAAGCTTCAGCCTTCTCAATGCAGGCATCAAACTCGCCACAGCGAAATTCCTTAACACGCTTAGATTTTTCCAGATTGTACCAGTCACTACAAGTAGGTTAATTGTAAATATCACTACTGAATGCCAATACAAGAGATTACAGATATAACCAAATAAACAAAATGCAATATAAACCTAGGTTTATATGAGACCGGTAATTATTTTCTCCGAGATGTGAACTTATACCAAAAGGAAAAAAAGTATACCAAGCATATAGTCATGAATAAGAAAGCTGTTGAGAGGTTCATCTAAAGACTTTAGAAGCATTTGCAGCTTTACACAGTGCCATTGATGAAGATGAGGCCAGGTGCTAGCTTTGGTCAATTGGGAATACCTTTGGAAGTTGTTGTCGAGGTCTTGGTTCAAGTTCCACCTTCAGCTATAATATGGATATACATTTATTAACTGCTGGCTCCTCCAACTCCTCACAAACAAACAAAAAGGAGGCAAGTCCTTTAGACCTCGAGACGAACTAGGTCAGGTCCTTCTTCAATAGGAAGAAAGAACATTGGTCAAACTAAACACTTTTATAGCATTTTCATTGTACACTAGATGATTCAAATTAGATTTAGCATGATGGAATGAATTGTATTAGAACTTGGACATGCCCAACTCAACATAAGAAACCTTATAGCTTATAATGTAGTCTAAAATGGAACCAAATTTTGGAATACAAGCTAATATACAGGAACACATAGAAGAGGAAGAGACTCAGGAGGAAAGCAAAGAATAGAGGCAGTATAGAAACAACGCAGCAAGCCCCCATAATCAAGAGATATTGATTAAATAAAAAATCATAAATATTGTTGCATAATTCTACAACATTAAAAAGAACTCGACTCCAGTGATTGAATTGAAGATCCAATCAAGATAGCAAAGATCTAGCAGATTGTTAATATTAAGCACAAATTTGGTTGTTCGTTTTAATGTAGAAGATAGCACTGCAAATTGTTTTAAGTAAATCATTTATATACCATTGTTCCAATTAATAGTGAGTAGAGTGAATAAAAGGTGCTTCAAGCACAAGGGTGCGCACCAAATTGTAAGTGCATTCAATATCAAATTTCTTCTTCTATACCCATTGTTTGGCCTTTTGTATGCATGTTTTTGATAGCAGATGGTGCCTTAATGTTTACTCTGTCAATCGATTATCTAGCCACGGACAAAGAGAGACAAAGAGAATGCAGGAACTTTCGAGGACTTTGAACTTTTACACAGCAACCTTTGGATAGTTTGAAATTCTAGTATCCAATAATTAATTCCGATGAGAATGAAACTGATGAGTTTGGATAACATGATATTTAGTGAACAAGCAATAATTTAGAAGCTTCAATATGCTGGTGATTTTTTTAATTGGTTAATGTACCACATGCTAATAGATGATTTTAAGTGAAATATTTGTGGCTTTATTAAATTATTAGTTAATTGGGCAAGGATGTAAAATCCTATAATCTGGTCATATACCTATAGGATCTCAATGTTGGCATACTTCAAGATATTGAATATACTTGCTTTGACATAAACAATTTAAAGCTTGGTATCACCATCATTTCATATCGTCATCTAAGAAAATTTCGATTATACGAGAACATTTTTAACTTCCAAACAGAAGAATCTTTTTTAAGTTTCATCTTAGTCATCCATCGTATAAGACCACTTACAACAACAAGCCATGGATCCAAGTATGTGAGGTTGGCTAAATGGATATTATCCTACCATATATAAATAACATATTTTCTTAATAATACAACACCTTCCAGCTGATAGTGCATTATTCATATATTATATGAAAATTTTTAATTAAGTTTTATAATATTAGAATCACACAAAACTTTAAACTATTGTCATAATATTAGATATTCACACAAAATACAGTTTCATTTTTTTATAAGGTCAATCCTCTCCAATCCTACAATCCGACCCTCAGACTCCCTCATTCAAATAAGTGTTTATATTAGCACTTGAAGTTATCACAGTATAAGAAGGGGAGAAGAAGACACTACACGTTACTGACCCAGTAAAAATAGAGGAGCATAATATGAACGAAATTAGATTGTAGGACTGGTAACATATGCATTGGATTAAACCAAGTGAAAACCCTTTATAAAGGCAGTACAACAAAATTTTGAATAATGAATCTATGAGGACAGTGGTTCCACACAAATTTAGTAATTCTGAAAAGTCTAATCATTCTCCTACAAACAAAATAATCAAAGCTATCATCCAAGATCAAATTTTGTGGTGTCTTGTCTTGTTAAATAGAGTCTTCATGGAGAAAACCATGAACAAAATTTCATCTCAATCGAAATTGTGGTGCTCTTCTAATATACATCAAAAACAATCAGAAATGGAAGCCACCTAGACTGAAGTTATCCTTCATCGAGAAAAATGTAAATGTATATTTATGTGTATGCAACTGCCAACGGCACAGAATAAAAGTTTTAGATGGTACATAATTATCTCTTCTTTGCACAGGTTTTGAAAATTTAATGTGTACTTTTCAGTTTCCAATCAAATAGTTCCAGTACCAAATCCTACGCCTCAATTAAGCCCCAATCCTCTAGGCTGTTTTTTCAACAATAATCTAGCCATAGCATTTTATTGTTCTATAGAGAATAACCTATGTTTGAATAAAACTAGATATCTGGAAGGGTTGCAATTCCACATTTCAACGCCTGGGGCGATAAATGTTTATTTAACTACGAGCATTCAGCGCTTAAGGCAGCCACTACCTCGATTCTTATTAGTTCAAACGGGAAAAAAAAACCCTCAAAAACAAAGTCACGTCAGAAAAAGCATCAGATGGAACTCGAGCAAAATAAAATTACTATTTCCGAGAGAAAAAAAATGTGAGGACCGTATGCATCAACAATGGTATAAAAAATAAAGAGTTTGCTAAATAAGTTGAAAAATAACAGGTAAATCAGAGATCTTACACGCTGGCATCCTCCCTACCCAGGAGCTTGACTGGCGTCCCCGACCGCGGGGACATGAGATGCGATGCCGACAGTTCTTCTTGCCCAAGAATCCTTCCCGGCCACCAGGACCCGTTCCTACGTCGCACCCAAACAATCGTCCCAACGCGGCAATCGACGGCCATCCCTCCATCCCCACCCTCTGAACCCCCCATGGCCCACCTCTTTAGCACCCTAAGTCCGGTCCAGCTGAACTGAACGGAGCCCTAGAAAGCGGTGCCACCGCAGCAAGGGTCGGGCGGCCAATGTCCCCGATGATCCCAACGGCGGGACACGAATTTTACAGATCCAATCAAGAATAGACGAGCTCCAACGTGAGTTTCCTCTCATATGGACGAGATCTGATCCTTGTTTCCTCCGAATGGACCTTCGCTCCTTAGGGTTTCCCCGAGATCTCGCCAGCCACCACCTGCACGGTGGCCATCCTCGCGCCACGGATGAATCGGTGTGTCGTTCGCCCCTTTCTTCTCATCTCGTTTCCGCTCACACCGCAGAGGAATGAGATGAAGAAGGATAAGAGAGGAGGAATAAAATTTACAGTTGTAATTCAAAATATTAAAGGGAGGAAGACGGTGACGACGACTCCCGGAGACATGATCATGAAATAGCCACAAAATAAGCTTCGACATAATAAAGAGATATTTCTATACGTAGGTGATATAAAATAATTATTTATTCAATTAATTTATTTTTAATAATAAAATTTTAATTTTAGGTTGTAAATCATCTTAGACCAAATAATTATTTACCATTAGTACACCAAACAATAATTTAATACCCATACGCCAAACTAGTTCCACTCCGAGGAGAAAATAAAGGTAGGAAAGAGTGTGGTAGGACTATGTTCTCCTTATTTATCTATATTTTGTAGGGAGGTTGATGATAATAGATTGCTTAGAGTGTGTATTATCATCTTTTACAAAAGCGAAGATTCCAAAGAGAAGATAGGAGTGTCCGATTTATATGGGTTGACGTAGTTAGTAAGTATATGAGTATTTGTGTCAATAGATTTTAGGGATAATTCTCATGCAAATGATAGCTACGTTACAGCAAAATGTTCAAGGTCAATTCTCAGCAGATACAAAATGTCTTATTGGATGTCTGACTTCTCCAAGAACCACTACGCTAGGATAAAATGCCCTCCGCGATTTATCTGCTTGTATCTTGTTGTGAGACCGGCAATACTAGGCCACGTGAGGTGAGCGATATCATCTTTTGCTCCAAGAGAAGATATGAGAGAGTGCCCCCATGGGCGTAACTAAGTACTCGGGTGAGGAGTTGCCACAATAGTGAGATTTATCCTATGCTAAGCCCCCTCACCTAAGAGGGTGTTGCTCGGTTGGCTGAATGACTCCTGTGATTTACTCTTTTTCAATGTATTTGGGACAGTCTTGGAGGGCCCACGAGGTAAGGGTTATTATCTTTTTACCACAATAGAAGACCGGAGAGAGAGTGTGGGATTTTTAGATCTTGTACATACATGTCTAGAAGGTCGCTCGGCTAAGGCTAAATAAACCCCTGTGATTTATTCCTTCCAGAGTGTGTGGGAGCGCCTTGGAGGGACCGCTAAGGTGACGACTTCACCTTTTACCAACACGGAAAATAGGAGAGAGCCCTTGGAGCAATTGTCTAGTGGCAAAGCGCCTTCTCAATTTCTCAGGCATCTAAGGATCGAGTCTTAACTTTGGTAAATTAACGGATGAATTTTCCTTAATGAACGATTAACCTAAGAATGTTGGGCTAATGGGTCATCCATCATGAGTGTTGTCACACCTCGAGGGTATACTTGTCCAACGAAAATCGGACAACATCTCCACTCTTATGGTAACATATGAATCCTGATACATTGCCACACCCCGAGGGTATACTTGTCCAACGAAAATCGGATAATATCTCCACCCTTAGGTAACATATGAATCCTGATACATTGCCACAAGGCTATACCATAACAACAACAATAGTCACACAACTAGAAGCAAAATACAGCGGAAGATAATGATAATAGTACACAGCCAACACAGATGGTACAAACACAACCACGCAAAAATAAGAAACTAGACCACGTATCGGTACGACTTATCTCAATAAATACATAACAAACAAAAGAACACCACAAGTCTAAAAATCCAAACACAAGTTATACAATGCATAAACAAGTTTGGAAAGCCAAAATACGAGTAAGAGTAACAACAGAAACCAAAACTCTCTACGCGACGTGGGACTGACAGTCAAGACCTCTGAGCGACACAATATGTCATCTACCTGCTAATATGGAAATAAAAGAAAAGCAACAAGTAGTGAATATAATATACTCAATAGGTATAAGAAGATAGTGTATGATAATATCATAAAGAGATCAAAGGAAACAATCTCAGTAAGAATACTTACTACCAAAGTAAGAGTACCACTATAATTGTCTATTAATCAAACCATAAACAATATCATAACCCTCTAACATGCTCAATTGAGTGAATCTCATAAATCAGGAGTACATATTGTGCATCCAAAGCTGCAGGAACAAATGGGTAACCAACATATAACAAATCCTAATTAGCACAACGTGCTACCACGAAGGAGTCTCGTGGGCAGTCGAATATATAACAACTAGTCACTGTCCGTGGGAGAACGCTCTACCATGGATGGTCTCATAGGCGAACAAGGTATATCACTAGTCACTGTCTGTAGGAAAACACTCTACCATGGATGGTCCCATGGGCGGACAGGATGAAGTAGTTATCTAGCTCCATTGCCACTAACTGTTGGAGAATACTCTGCCACGGATGGTTCCGCAGACAATCAGGGTATGTAAACAGTTACTGTCTGCAGGAGAACGCTCTACTACAAATGATCCCGTGTGTAGACAGGAGGTATAAGTGCACAAATTAAAAATGATAAGTAAGCAGTGACAGTCACCTCCAAGAGTAAACTTTGCTAGCTATAATATGGTATAGTATCACTGGTATATAGTCACAAGCCCAACAACTAGCAAGGGGTCAAGTAGGATATTCAGCTATCTAGCTACGGTCTACGTGCGATAGCTCAATATTAGTATCTGATATAATTGACAGTTCAAATGCATATACATGCAATAAATAACAAGTCTAATAACATGTGTCTAAGGATCACAACAACAAGTACCATAGTAACAATCTCAATTGAGGGAATCATAGTCATCTAGTCATAACCTCTCATCTAACTCCATGGTATTTTCTTGAATACCGTAAGCCAACGAGTTCGAAATCAAGTAGTCATGGGTCGGTCCAAAAGAGATAACCCAATGGAATACTCTATCCTGCTGCTAAGATATGACATCTATCACGCTTAGGTGGGTATAGTATCATTGACATATATACACTCGTATAAGTATACACGAGTACACTTACAGGCACAAGCCTGTGTATAACTAGAGTGTGATGTGAATGCAATAGCATCAATTTGTAACTATAGTATGATCTAATGATATCATACACAAACAATGCATGCACGAATACAAAGGAGATTATATAGATATTAAAATAAATCAAAATACAAGATCAAGTCATAGAAGGTTAAGCGCATAAAGTAACATAGAGTGGAGTCAAGATGAGTAAGTAAATGTTACTTATCAATATATATATAAGCAGATATAATCATGCACTAAGATCAAAATACTAAAGGAATAAGGCAAGAAATATCCGCCTTTAACGGTAGATCAAGCAGAATTCCTCCCATCAGCTCCTGTCTCGAATCGAAACCCTGGAATAAGTAACACAATCTACACTAAGACCTAATGTAGATCGGATAACACAAACCAAAACTCTAACCAATCCAACCTAATTATTTCACAGTTTCTTCCATTTACTAAACTACAACCCAATCAACGAATCTATTTACCATGTAATCTAATTCACGCCAAATTAAATGAATTTACCCTAAATCTTTGTTAACCGATTAAATTTCGGCGGTGACAAACTCCGGGCAACCAGGCGGCAGGCGACCGACAGTGCCATCTAGGCTAAAGGCGACGGCAGTGAGCAAGAGGTGTCAGCAATCTGTTCGGGGTGGAATAGATGTTGGTCGGCGCAGCCACGACGTTGGTCGCTACTGCGGCTGGCGGTGGGCAGCACTGCGTGGACGATAACGCTAGTGATCGATGATCGGAAGGGCGACGACGGTGCTCACATGGTCAGCGGCATCGCTATCCTGGCCTCACGTAGAAGGGCGACGTCAGATCGAGGAGAAAGTTAGGGCTGGGCATATTGGTCGAAGGGAGGAGAACGACGCCCCTCGAGAAGACGACGGCCGGATGGACTCAGGCGAGAGGAGGAGAAGGGACTCGCGGCCGGCAGTGGGTTGAACGACACCGGTGCGGTCGGGATTTGGTGGCATCGGGGCAGAGATACGGTCGGCGCGACGCAGGAAAGAGAAGGTCAGCGGCGCACAAGGGGATATCGACAGCTCTCTCTACCAGTGGAGGTGTCAACTCTTGGGAGGGGGAGCTTGCTGGCGCGGCGACAACGAGGAGAAGATAGCCGATGGCAGTGAAATTGGCCGGAGAAGAGGAGAATCGGAAGATAATGTGGAGAATGAACTTAGGTTTTAGTTATATATCTAGGTTTAATTAAATCCAACTTTAAGTTAATCAATCCAATATCAACTCTTATGTGATTTTTCACGCCCCGGCGCTATCGGTTCGATTCCCAGCTACGACGCATTTACAGGAATTTTTCCTCGAGTGCTTCCCGATTTTCCCTAGTGGTCGGTGGAAAACTTCCGTGGGGCTGGGCCGGCCACCCCTAGAGACAGTTAATGAGGCTAGCTGGGTTCATCATTTTTTTATATGATATTTCACATGGGATTCATTAAGTCTAATTGATTGATCCTTTTAAACGTGTTATACAGACTCATTTAAATTCTAAAAAAAATTTAAAATTTTTTAAAAACTTTTATAAGGTTATTTCTCAAGTAACACTTATTATTTAATTGTCGGATCTTACCGATGCTTTCTGATTTACGTGCGAAGGTGGTTGATGGGAAACTTTCATGGGGTTGTACCAGTTACCTCAGGATTAGTCAGCGTAAGTTGGATACTTGATGCCAACTAAAAAAATAGAACATAGGAGAGAATTGTGGGCTA
>JBBPFQ010000044.1:2208802-2221597 GCA_037974815.1 Kaempferia elegans
AATTTACCAATATGAGCTTTGGGTGATGATGAGTCAGTGACAACATCACAGAAAATGGGGTAGTCCCTCGGTGCCTTCTCCCTCCCAGCACCAACTCTAGAGTCTAGATCTTAACCACATGAACCAGGAGGTCCAGAGGATCTGCTCTCACGCCGGGGAGAGGCATTGTTTTAGCCGTCTTGTTTACCTACTAAACTACCAATCTAACTATTGCTCTGATACGTGGGCCCTGAGATCATTCAAAGAGAGTAGGTATTAACGTGTGCAATTAATGGGCTTCTTTACTCAATGAAAACCTCTCCCTTCGTCCCTAAATGCATTCGCCCGGTCGCAGCGAACAAAAATCTCCCTCATTTTTCAAATCTCCTCACTACCTTCCTCGTCCTCGCGCTGGTATTCGCTAGTAGATCGCACTCTCGAGTCTCCTCTAGATCCTTCGTCCAGCCTCCGATCACCGTCTCCGATTCAATGGCCGTGCCGCAGAACTCCCCTGCTGACGGAAGCCTCGCTGCCGAAGAACACATCCAGCCGGATGGGGCGTCTGCGTCCTCCCCCGCCCAGCCCTTCGACCCACTTGTCGTTCCAGGCCTCGACGACCATGCTGACAATTCCGAGAAGCCGAAGACTTGCCATCAGGTGCGCTGAAAACACTCGCGGCAATCTCTTTTCTTCTGCTGATCCCGGGTTTATCGTTCGTGTTTTGTGTTTCGTTTGTTATGTTCGCAGTGCCGGCAGAAGAGGACGGACTTCTCAGCGCCGTGCGGGCAGATCCGGCGGGGTAAACCTTGCCCCATTAAGTATTGTCATAAATGCCTCCTCAATAGGTTCGTTTGGATATATTAGTTTTGAGGCTTTGGTTTTGGTTAGAGGTAAGCGATGGCGTGATTTTTGGTGATTCAGGTACGGGGAGAAACCTGAGGATGCTTCTTTGCTCGAGAGTTGGATTTGCCCCAAGTGCCGCGGTGATTGCAACTGCAGTCTCTGCATGTAATTTATCTTCTATCACGTCAGATCGTCTCACTAGATACACTATATACTTATGGTTTTACTTTCTCTTGCTTAAAAATGTCTGTGTTTTGGTTATGTAGGAAAAAGAAGGGTCACCAACCGACTGGAATATTAATCCACAGAGCAAAGTCTACTGGATTTACTTCGGTCCATGAACTGCTTTTGAATCAGGGATCTGATGATGTTTTGAGTACTGCAAACAGATTAAGAAGTTCAAAAATGGACACCTCTGAAAAGGTGTTACATCACTCTCTAATTTCCATGTTTTATTCTTTTGATTCTATTGCTGAACAGTTTGCATTTGGTTTTTAAGCTGTCAATGTCTCCTAGAAGGATCCTTGATCAAGAGAATTGCCTTGATGAACTAAGGGATCCTGAATCTTCTGGATCCGATGATAAAAACATTAAAACATCTGCACAGAAGGAGAAGAACAGTATTTCAAAGAAACGAAGGCATGCAGACTCCCCCATGTATAATTCTGATGGCAATGTGGCAATTGTGATTCCTCAGGGTCAATTGTTAACAGAGGTTGCAGGGTCTGCATGGGCGGATGAGGATGTAGGAGCAGCCTTGCAATTTTTGGAATTCTGCAATGCATTCTTCGAGGTATATTGCTGCATCACTAATGTGGTTACAGTAAACCATCACGTTAAATAAGGATTTGTGATACTGTTGTAGTGTCTTTGTTTCTTATTATAGTCTGCTATTTTCCAAATAATACTGTTCTGACTGAAATTTTGTATGCATCTTTGGTAGGAGCTATGAATGATTCTCTCTCAATGGCTGTACAAATTTAGGTCGCTCAATGGGTGTACAAAATATAGGTTGCTGAGTGGTTGTCAAATTTTAAGTGCAAATGAAGTAAAGTTTTATTTGGAAAACTGATTGTTGTTTAGGCATTTTACTGATATTTTATGGTATGTTAATGTATCATAAGTCATAACGTTTCCACTAACTATTTTTATTTAGCATGGTTATGATATTCTATATAGTAACTAAATCTATATTTCTTTGATGCTAATAACTTGCAAATAATATCTTTGATGAAATTCTCCTCTATTTTTCTGCTGTTGTGTGTATTTAAGTTAACAAAAGCATGCACCAGGACAGATGGAAGAGGGGTGTGGATAGTTTTGTTACTATATATAACAAAATTTTCCCACTTTATCATTGTAAGATAAAGAGGCAGCAAACTTATAGACCATGAGAACACACTCAAAATAGTATAGAGGATTTCTTTTATTTGGTTGGACAATTTATGTGATTATCATGTTGTTATTTCATAATTAATATCAAATATTGAAACTTAACATAAATTTACTTATTTATATTTTATATATTTTGAAGTTTAAAACTACAGACATGTTGCTTGGTTTGAAACCTGCAATGATATGTCAGGCAAAGTTGCTCCTTATTTATGTTACTGTGAGCATTTGAGTTAGAAAAACATGTATAAGAGCAGATGATAGAAGAGCTCACTTTGTAACATTGCTAATGATTCATATATAAACTGTGAGAGAACCCATAATTATGTGTAGGATAAAAAATTTCTATATTTGGAAAAAGCCAATTTTTCACCCTGAACTTGTAATCTAAATTATCTTTGGTGATTCATTTTTAATTATTTATGGTAGGAGATTTTTTATTTAGACTCATTATTACCCCTTCCCATAACTGTATAAATATCGGCACGACTAGGACATGGTATAAAAATGCGAGTTCAACAAGTTGGACTTTGTCTGTGGGACCAAAAAACAAAAGTATGAGAAAGAAGATTTAAATGAGGAAGTTATCTTCTCGCAAACATCTCACATCATGAGAGGGAGGGTAGAAGATCCATGTATAGAAGGGAGGGTTATCACAAGAGAGGTGCATGTTGCATGCAGTGTCGTGTAGGGAGGATTTGCATAGTAGTGACGTCATTTGGGAGGGTGGTGTTGCATGGGGAGGGTGCAGAACATGCCTTGGGTGGTGTTGGGCAGAGGTGAAGATTAGCATCCTCTTTGAAAACAAATCATATGTCAAACACTTGGATCCTTACCTATATCTTAATACTAGTATTGGAGTCTGACTAACATAGGTTGTAGGTTGGGAAAAGATCAACAAAAAAAAAAAGGCCTTTGACTAACAATATAAATTTAAGTAGAATTATCTAATATTAATAGGGATTGTTTTTCATGCTCTATGTGAATTTTAATTGAGTCATGTTAGGATAAATGCTAACAAGATAACATTGATATTAGTATATCCAATAAAGTAAATGCCCCAATCTTCTATAGCAAACCATTTTTCCTAGATTGACTATGGATCTACCAACCGTTAAGCAACATTGCAAGATCTTTCATCTCCCATGATAGAAACAATACCTAATCGTTGCTGACACAAACACCAAATGTCATAACATGAAAGAAGAACAAGAATGATAAAAGTTGTTTTTAAGTGTATATGTTTTGAGAATCCTAAGTCTTTAAAATGTTAGTGAAAAAATAAAAAGATATTTGGACAACTATTTTGCATCATTCAAAAGAAAACTCTCTACCTTCCCAGCAAGGTTTTAGGATCGTGATCCTCTTTGGAAACAAGAAGCGGCCTATAAGTTTGAGTTATTGCATCAAAGTTTAGGATCGTAACATCCTACAATTTAATTAAAATGAATTGTACAACTATTATATTTAGTTATTCTAATATATAATATGTATTAACTTTTTAAATACGATAATAGTAATATGAACATTTTCTACTTTTATCATTCAAATATCATGAACCATATTTGAATTATTTACATAGTAAATATATGAACAATTCAATACAATTCTTGGATTGTTGTATCATAAGGTAACAAGTAAACAACTTCTATAAAATGAGCAACGGATCCTAGTTATTTGAATGAATGCCAATAATATAAATAAAAAGGTTATTTTAGAATTAGGAGTTAAAAGAATCTCAATTAATTAAATATATTCTCAAAGGACATGGCCCCAAAGAGTTTATCAATTTTTGATAAATGTCAAACTTTAAATGACTATAAAAAAGTAAATCTATTCATATAGTTAGGGTTATTGTAATCAAGATCATATTTAGGAATTGTAGATCGTGGATTCATAAGATTTGAGTCCGATTCAAATCCTACACAATTTCTAGATTGCTTAGGTCAATTTGGGATAGAAGATCATAAGATCCTATGGTTCCGATTACAAAGTTGACGACCATGTTCTGTAGCCTCCTCTCAACATTAATGGTGAATACTAGTAATGATCTCATGCATTCCACAAAAGGAACTTGATATGAAAACCTCAATTCTACAAGTAGTTTAGTCGTTAATAGTCTTCGCATGCACCTTGTGCTTCTATTTCAATCCCTATCTAAAAGCATGTAACCCCTTAAAAATTGAAGTCAAAATCCTTAGAAGGGATTGCGTTGCATTCATCACGCTAGCATGAGCATAACCGTAAGCTCATGACCATCATGTGCTTGACCAATGGGTTGTTTGTGCTGGTGGGCTATGCAATCAATAATCCACATAGACAGCATGTTCTTTTGTATACTTTTTTGTTTTTTATCTTCTTAAAAATTTGCAAAATGACTCTGAAAATTACATAAGCAATAAATTAAAATATTAAAAGGAAAAAGTCTATTTCCATGTATATTGGTTAGAAGAGTTTATTATTTTGTTTTTAGCACTCTCGATTTAGCTTAGTCTAGATGTCATTATGAAAGATAGGAATTAACAAAATGTAGAACTAGGCACTTGTATATAGATCCGATAGTTTATTGCTAAAGTTGGTAAGGACACTATGCAATCTCCATGATGGATTTGTTGGATGGCTTGATTTTGTCGACATCCTTCTAGATCTCCTGCTTTTTATTAACTTTCTCAATTGCTTCATTATAAACACCCAATTTGGATTTAGAGAGGTTCTGTTATAATACCCAACTCTGCACACGTCAAGGTCAATTGATCCATATGCTTGGCATACCTCAACTGGGTTGGTGTATGATCCATTAGATGACACTCCTTGATCACAAAGGATGACCCTCTAGATCCTTCTTCTAGACCGTTGTCTTTGCTCGTTTGATGTCCTAACAAGCACTTTGCTAATTAAGCTCATTGCATGTGTTGCCCGGCTCTGTCTAATGGCTGCTAATGCACGTGTTACTGGACACTTAGGCTCTTGGTAGTGTCTTCGCCTTGCCTATTACTAGATTGAGCAATCACCATGATAACTGACTATAGAAGGAACACAATAAAACCTTTTGGCAAAGAAAGTCTGTTTATATCACTTTGTAGAGTATCTGCCTTTGGTTTTAGCCTAAATTCCATTGTAAAAGACAAATTGTGAGCCATCACCATGACATCTGACTATAGAAGGAACACAATAAAACCTTTTGGCAAAGAAAGTCTGTTCATATCACTTTGTAGAGTATCTGCCTTTGGTTTTAGCCTAAATTCCATTGCAAAAGACAAATTGTGATTATTTAATTTTTAGATATATATTGTATTGATTGCCTTTTGACGTGGAAATATATGCTATGTTAGCATGGTTGGTGTATGCAAATATTCTATCTTCAAAGTTTTGTGTGAGTAACATAAAAATAGGCAATTGGAAAAGCTAAATGAAGCAAGACAATTGTACATTAAAGCTTATCTTATCTAGAATGAGAATTATTGTTCTGTCTAATTTGTCTATATGGAACATTGGAAGTTTGCTTAATTGAATTAACACTTAAATAAAATTTACTTATAAATTGCTACATTTACTTAAAATACCTTCTTATTATAGAATACCTCTTTGATTGGTACCCTCCCTCCCTCGCTTGATTTTGGTTGACGCTCTCCCTCTATTTCATGTGGTACCCTCCCTTACCCGGTGTAGGTTGACACTCTCATAGTTAGTAGAATTGAATTGAAAATTGGCCGGAAAAGGGTCATTGGCTTATTGTTGGAACCAATGTCCCAATTAGTTGAATTGCATATCGAATAGGAACTCAACTCAGCCAAACTAACTAGGAACCAAAAATTAGATATCTAAAAAAATTAATTAATACAATACATATTTAATTTTTAGAACCTAAAAATATATATTAATAAAACTAAGACGGTGTAATATTTCATCATGGCTATGATAAGCCATTGAATATTAATTTTAAAAACCTACCAAAATTTTACAAGTTTTATTAAAAAATATAATCATCACAAATTTACAATATAAGCAAAGTTATAAAGATGTGAAATTATATATAATAATCAAAAGTTAAATAATCTTTAATATGATAATTTTTTTTTTTTGGATAAAACCATAGTTGTGAAAAGTGCGCACCTAGGCATGCAATTTGTGCCTAGGCGCAGTACTTGAATGAAGTGGGCTTAAGCGCACGCCTTTTGAGAGGTTAAGATGCGCTTAAGGTGTAATTTTCCTTGCCTTATTGAAGTTTAAAAAAAATTAAAGCCCAACCCATACCTTTAATCACCGTTTAAATTAATTAGATTGCATTAACTTGCATGCATGCGACATATTTTTGACTCTTCCTCTGCCCTAGAAAATGAACATCAACCTCCCTTAGTCCCTTGCAAACTTGTTTCACTGATTTTCTCTTCGCTTGACTCTTCCTCTCCCCTAAACATCAACATCAATCTCTCCTCCCACTTATTTCACTAATTTTCACCATGGTGCTGATTTTAAAAAATCAGCACCACTTTGATGTTGTGTTTTGAAATTTAGCACCACAGTGGTGTTCTTTGAAATACAACACCACAGGCAGAAGGGGTAAAATGTAAAACAAGTACACCCTTTGGAAACAAATGCAGTGGCGCTATGAATTTTATATTTACATTATTGTTTAATAGTTTGTGAAATATTGAATTTTGTTGGTGAAAATTTTTGACAGAAATTTCCTATATATATTCGAATTGTAAAAATTTATACCCAAAACACCTTACTTTGGTAAGGCATGCACCTTAGCTTGCGGCTTGCGCTTAGCGCCTCAACACCTATGTACTTTTGGGTGCCTCATGCCTTAAATAACTATGAATAAAATGTCGCTGTCAAAATGATTGATATGATACATATTGAGACCACTTCGGTTTAGGTGTTTCAATGTGACAAAGAGAATGCTTTATTTTAAGAGTATTATTTAATTATTGAAAGATTTATACCTGCATTATCAAATGACAATGAAGCATGTTTGTTCTTGGAAATTTCCATCTTTGACAAAAATCAGCCGGTTCTGGGACACATGCACATCCGATTCAATTAAACCACCTGATCAGATTGGGTCCCAGGTCTGGTTTTTTCTCCAGTAGGAACCAGCCGGTTCGGAACTGATTCGATAATATGGGGTACCCTCCTTCACTCCGGTTTAGTTGTCACCACCCTCACTCCCGATTTGTCAGTCAGTCATACTCATTCTTTCCTCTCTCTGTATGATGGATTAGTCTGACCTGCTGTTGCCATAATGCCGAATAGTGATTTGAAACCTTGAATGAATTTTGTATCTGCTAATATTGATTGTCTGTTTGGACAGTCTGGTTATGATTATCTCCAAGTTTGAACCTGAAATTTGATTGGTTTGTTGATTAATATCCTATTTTCTATCATCTTATTTATATCATGATATCATAATTTAGGAAAAACCAAAAAAGTTAAAGATGATGAAGGTTTGAGCAATGAGAATAATTATGGAAAGATTGTAAGGAGTCCAGCTCATTATTAAAAGAATTAACAATGCAAGAACTTTGTTTAGCAAAAAATTAACATGCCAATCACATTCTTGATTTCTTAGTATCAATTAATAACTCTTACTTAATTTTGGCTATATGCGATCTGAGTTTATTACTTCACTATTTGTGTGAAACGAAACATTATGTTCAGGCTATATGATTCATCTTGGTTTCTATTTTAATGAAATTTCCATCCTTAAGGTACTTGATATAAAGAAGGGAGAATCAGAAAGTGTTCTTTGGGAACTTGCTAAAGGATCTGTTGGGCGCAGAGGACAGTATTCCTCTACTGTAAAGTTCCATATGAAACTGGTGTCATTTATGCAAAATGGCAAGGGTGGTGATAGGTGTGCTAATTTGCTCTTAAATTCATTAAAATATGTTTGTATTTTCCTACTGTTTCTTATTTTCAATTTAATAGGTCTGTCTCAAATTCAACAATGAACGAAGATAAATGGTTACAAGTAGTTATCAAATATTTAAATGACTCTGATGGTGACCGGAAGGCCCCTCTGGAAGTTTTGGATGAGGGTTCTTTGGAATATGACAGTTGGATTCCATCGGATAAGCTCCGACTCTTGAACCTTCTCTGTGATAGGACACTAGAGACCAAGTATGTGTTAATGTTTTGGTTTTTATGAATATGTTCAATTAGTTATCGCCGTTGGTCAATCCTTTATAGGGAATTGCGGGACTGGATTGATGGAGAGCATCAAAGATACATTGAAAAGAAAAAGGAAGCTAAAGGAACAATTGTTGCAGCTAACAAAAAGGTTTGTTGTCTCAAATAGAATGCTGGTATTCTTCAGGGAGTGTCTGAAAGAAAAAGGCCTTAAAATGTTTATTACTAGTTTGACTTTTGGTTATTGAACTTGTAGATTTTCTGCAGGAAAAGGATTTAAAGAAAAAACTGAAGGACGAAATGGCCAAAGCAACACTTTCTTTGAATGGACCTATTTCTAGTGAGGACCATGAAAATCTTATGTCACAGATAAGAGCAGAGACAGAGAAAGCACATGCAGAGAAGCAAGAGATAATGGAACAATTACCAAAGAGTACGTTTTATACTCATGCAATTCTTCTCTTTGTTTATGTATCATCATAGTAGTAGCCATTCATGTGCTGAACCAATGATATAATGTAATGATGTTGACTAAATACAATCTTTTCTTCAGTTATGATGATTGCCCTTTACATACGTGTGAGAAGTTTCTAGTAATATAAGTTAAGTGTGTATCATTTCTTAGCAGAAGTTTTAGTTGCATTTGAGATGAATTCGAAGGTTTTGTAATACTATCAATTCTCTGTATAATAACCATGTCCTTGTTAGATATTTCTTGTGTATGCATCTTCTCTTTGTTTCCCAAGCCTTCAGTAGTTACAAAATACAAGAAGAGTTAGAAAAAGAAGTGTGGGCATCATTTGTGTAATTATATCAAGATATCAATGAATCTTTGGCCTTTTTCTGCCTCCCAATACTCTTCTCCACCAATGCTGTAACTAGTGAGAGATTATTTCTAGATAACTCTAATACCGACATGAAAAGTATTCCTGATATTTATACATTAAATAAAATGAAGATTGAATTATCGGTAGATTGTCAAAACTTGCTCTGCTAGTCCATTCTATTACTCACGGTTCAGCCAATAGAGAAATATGAAGTTAAATCTTTCATTCTAAATATAACAGTCTTGAACATATTATTTCCTTCAAGCACATTTGCTAATTGACTTTCCCCCTACATTTTTTACAAACTTATAAGCAAATGATATCCATATATTTCTCATGAAGGGATTCTCTTTTAAGACATAAAATCAATATTATTAGCAACCTGCAAGATACCATTTTTTGGTTTTGACCTGTAATCATCTCTACCACCTCTTTGAATCTATCAGTTCTTTTTCATTTGTAAAGCAGATTTTGATAGCATATGCCGACATGCTGTACGGACAGAGTCTATGTATTTGGAAGGAGAGGGACATGTTTATTGGAAACTGGGAAGCTATTATGGTGGCTCCAACATCTTACACCAAGGTTTTTCTTCCTAAAATTATTATGTTGCCTTCTATATGTTCTTATAGGACAATTGATATGTGCCTCTATTCTTTTGCAGTTTTACGGAGTTGGGATTCGGTGATGCTTGAGGATAAATGGTATGCATATAGAGAAGAGGAAGATAAATTAGTGGAGAGAGATATTTCCTTTTTGCGGTATGAAACAAACTGTGAACTAATATTTGTTAGTGTTGTTTACCTAGTCAAACGACCTAAGTCAACAAGTCCAACGGTTAGTTCAAATTGAAATGTTAGTTTTGGTTTGAATAAGTTACTAACCCTGATTGTTTTTTGTTATTTAACTATTATAATCAGGAATGAATGTCAACACAGCCCGGGAAAGGATTATGATTGGTTATACGTGTAACAGTTTGAAATTTTTTTTCTCTTTGTATGACAAATTTACCTTATCTGATTGGCTGATCCTGTTGATTCGATTGGAATTGGCATCCAATGTTGTTTTGTTCAAGTTGGAAAGCAAAATAAATAAATTAATAAATAAATAACAGATATATTGAGTGAAAACACCAGAAGGGATGCTCCATTTTGTTTAAGGGTTTAAATTTATGATGTTCGTTTAAAGTTATAAATTTTAATCATTTGATCAATAATGATTTACACATGATTCTAGCAGACTAGACCAATCTGTTCCTTTGGTTTGTCGTCACTTATCTAAAACACAGTTCATTTACAAAACAGAAAGAGGAATGTGGAAAGCTCACTGAGGCAAAAGTCAGTGCTATTGCATAGTGCTGGCAATAATTCCTCCAACGATCCATCTTCAAGTTGCTCAGACATGGAGGGCAATGAAGGTATTATTTTATCTTATTAACCTCAAAGCTGGAGGAATACTGCTCGAATCCTTTGAGAGTCTGTCATTTTATCTATTTTACTAGGTGCTTGTGGAAGCGAAAACTCAGAAACTGGGCAAGAGGCACAACAATTGGATTCCGAAAGTGGCCAGGAGATGCAGCAATTGGATTCAGGTACTGTCCAAGAGACGAGACAATTCAATTCTTAAACGACAATAGATGTCTTAAAGTCCATTTTTTTTCCCTTGTCAAAGGTGGCCATGGCAATGTTTGATTCTTCTGGCGCTGGTTTCTCATCCAAAGTCCCATCTACTCATTGCTGTTATTGCAGTAACTGTATAGAAAAAAAGATCAATCGTCGAGGCAAACTGGATTGGAAATCACACTGGTTTGCTTCCTTTAGTGACCAACATCTGCAAATTTGTAAGAGGCTCATGATCTAAATACAAGATAGGGAGGTGTAAAATGTCTCAAACCCACTGCTCCAGCAATTGATTCCACACAAATGACTTGCAAATTGTCTCTATTTGTTGCCAGAGTTGGTGCCCCAATAAATAGATCACCAACGCATCAACAGAATCTCAGGTTTCTTATGTGGCCATAAAGTCTTTCTTCCTTTATAAAGTTCGTAAACTAAAAAAAAAAAAAAACAAGGGTCAAATTTGGCCATTGTCAAGAATGGCAATATTTTGCTTCAGAAAAATTGTAATTTGATTATTAAGATGATTTTTTAAACTTCATGCATTGTACAAGATTGAAGGAAAAGCACAAGTATACAAATTCAAATTGGGCATAGTTTCTGAGGGTACTTTTTTTTATCATTAAAAGTGCCTCCTATGTTAAAAAAGTTAGAGGATTTCTTATTTTCTTTCTTGTAAGTATCCTTTTCCATACCTAATTGGTCTAATGTGTAGTAGTTTTAGTTAATATTATGTGCAGCCGTTTTAGCTAATATTTGAGCTGGTTGAGTATAACAATTATTAAGATTTATATTGCTAAGTAAGATGGACTATATAGATTCCTTTATATCATTGGGTTTGATCTTTTATTATATTTTTATTTGTATTTAAATAAATTTTATTTTATTTTATTTTTACTAATTAAGTCTTATTTGATCTTCTTTTTTAATTATGTGTATATTTATTGTAGTTTTTATGTGAGATATTTATTAGTTGTCTAAGTGAATATACATATTATTTTATTTTTTATTTTACTCATTCTTTTATATTCATTTTAAGATGTTTATAATTCTAGTCTTTTATTTGTTTATTGATTTTAAAGTTCAATTTTTAGCTCTATATAATATAATAAATTTAATCATTATTTTATAAAATTTTTATTTCATATTTAAAGGTACGATCGTAAACATGTGATGTTTTCGTTTATTTTATCCATGTAGGATAATTTGAATTTTAAGGTGAAGTTTTTTGTTGATAATTTTTCAATATGGGACGTTCTTTTTTATGATATTATTATTATTATTATTATTATTATTATATCTTAAATATTATTTTTGAAAGACATTCCATTTCAATCATGGGAAAAAAAGGTTTGTGAATTTAAAAATATTCTAGAGAAAATCAAAAGAACATCATCATAGGAAAAACGGTTTGTGCTCGTCGCTCACTACTGACTAGACGAAAGCACTTATATGCTAAGAAGAAGGAGCATCTGCTAGGTTTTTGTCTTTCTAGTCTTTAGTAATGTATTGAATACAATAAACCATGTCGTGGAATATATAACAAGTTACAACTTTTGTGGATTGCCAAGGTCAAATAGAATATTTAAGGTTAGTATTATCAATTATGTTATTGATCATTGAAATTTGTAAAGCATTTTATAGCGATACAAATTGGGCACTATTTTTACCTATAGTGATAGAAATATAACTAGTTCGATCTCCTGAAGAGAGAGAGTCAACTAGTGAGTTTCTAATAATATTTCGTAGAACAAACTTGATCTTTTGAGAACTTAAAGGTGCATTGATCAGTGTCTTTGCTATGTATAGGACGCAGAACATCTCGTTGTAGTTCGGAGTTTGAACTTATAAGAGACCCCTGCATACAATTTTTATTAGATATGATTTTGCAAGACAAAATTAAGGTGTCATCGATCGTTGAAAGTCTGATATGACTTCAAAATTGAAATCTACATTTCATGTAGATAAATTTAGACTATTAATTTTCTCTGAAATGTTTATGG
>JBBPFQ010000044.1:2221697-2231946 GCA_037974815.1 Kaempferia elegans
ATGATTAAATATATATGCAAAATTAGTAATCTCTTTATATGTAAATAAGTTTTTTAGATATTTTTCTAATCATTAATCATGTATTATGAAATTTTAATGGTTTTTGGCAGAATCGTACGATTCTACGATCCAATCCTGACCGATCAGATCCTGACCCCAAATCGATCCTGCGTAGGATCGCGATTCTACAAACATTAGTGAGGACTATGATGGAATGTGATAAAAAATAAGGATGCAACCGGCGGGCAGCTAACACGAGTCCATAAGCTAACTTCTTGAGTGTCGAGTAACGACACTCGGTATTTTTTAATAAATGACTAAGAAAATACACCGTTTGTTGTTCACTCTCCTCCTATTTAATTAGCACAGACCCGACTGCCTGAGGGGTAGCGGATAGATACATAAAAAGTGGCTCTCCTACCACTGACTTAGCTAGGATGGGCAGTGCCACGAGATATTCTTTGAATTCTTCAAAAAAAATTTCGCGGTCTATATCTCAATGAAATTTAGTGGCTCGTTGCAAGATTTTGAAGAATGGCAGGCTTTGGTCTGTTGTTCTGGAGATAAATCTAGACTTGGTCGTTATCCGTCCTGTCAGTCGCTGTGCTTCCTTCAGATTTCTAGGTGGAGCCATATCTTGTAGGGCCTTCACTTTACTGGGGTTCGCTTTGATTCCCCGTTTTGTCATTATGTAGCCGAGGAATTTTCCACTCTTGGCTCCGAATAGGCATTTAAGCGGATTCAGCTTTAAGCCGTATCTGATTCTTGAATAGCATGCACGGTCGCCGGTGTGTGACGGTGTGGGAGACTAAGGGGGAGGGCGCCCTTTGAGTGCAGGAGGGTGCCCTCCCGCACTCAGTCGCCCACCATGTTGCGCACCAGCGACCGTGCAAGCTAAAATTTTCCTATATATATATATATATATATATATTGCTCTATGTGCCAACACAAGGTTTCATTTTTTTAGTCCATTTGACTCCATCTAACAATAAACTTCGAAACTCCAAGTTAACTCTTAAGAAAGAAACCTCCTCCAAGGGGAGCCATGAAATATTGTGCAATGGAATTTAAGAATTATAGACATTAAGATGCTTCAAGGATTTATGCTTCCATTATAATTGTATCAATGTTGTTTTAGCTTGTATCTCTAGCGTAAATTATGCTTTAAGTTCTCATGGTCTTCCTTTAGTGGCATCATTTCTTCCTTCTTCCATTGAGAATCTTCCTTAAGACACCTAATTCCTCCCTTTACTCTCATATGGCAACTAATATATTATGGGCAAATCATGACAAATAGTGGAATTTGCTAAGCCCATGGAATTGACTCGAACATGTGTTTTGGATGTAAAGATGGATGGAGTAGGTTGAATTAAAATTTGAGCTTAGTTGGGTTCACCAAAATTTAATTAAGTTTGCAAAATTCCATTAGTTGTATATTGAAGCTTCATTCTTGTCTTATAAAAATTACTAATGAGTCGACTAAACCATGTAAAACCATTAGTTTGCATCATATCCGCATTTTTTTTGCTTTCTTTATAAACTTTATGCAAATCAATCAGACACCTTCACCTTATTATTCATAATTGTTTTGTCTTCGCATTTGTGCACGGAATTGAGAATGATCGATGTGTGATCAATTTACGCATTAGTTGGACCATCATCGATATTCTATATTAATTTTGATTTGCGATTTCTAGATTCTTTTTGTTTTGTAAGAATAAAAACCTAATTGGAACAACTAAAATAACATTAAACATAAAGAGGCAAAACAGAAAGAAAAGAGGTGCTTTGATTCCCCAATTAATTGATAGTCTGATTTAGAGTTATAATTAAACGTCACTCACTCACTCACTTTCCTTCACATAATGCAGACAAACAGACAAGAACATACAACAGAGAGATCCTCCACGATTGTACCTAGGCTTTCTTTCGGCATGGGGTGCCAAAATGGGTTTACTAGGTCCGGCATCATTTAGGTCCGGTTTGATATATTTATCTGTTGTATTGGGCCAAACATAACACGGACAATTACGAATTGTACTAGACTGAACAAAGCTTGATCAATTATATATAGATCTAATTAACATGCACAACATGATTCATTAATTCTTCACCGGTCGCGTACGCTAGGCGTGCTTTAGGTCAAGCTAAGTGAATAGTCTAACCTGATTTATACCTCTAGAATTATTGTGAGCGAGCGAGCGACACAAACCATTGAATATCTATTTGTCTACTGACCAGTAAATTAAGGGCAACATTTGAGCTACATGCCTACCTCCAATGCTGATGCATGAACTGTGTCCATGTACATGATACCAAAATGGCTTTAATTTCCATAAATGGTTGGAGCTAGGCAAAGGCATTAGAGGAGGCATTAGGTTCTTGGGTTATTATGCACTTTGACATCAGCATGCATCGATCTTTACTCCGCTCTTTCCATTTTTTTTAGGGTTTCGCCTTTATTTTGCATGGCCTTCACTTTTATTATAATTAAGGCCCCAGTAATAGTAGCACATGTAAGAAAGTGTTGAGATAACCAACGGGACATTCTATATTTGTAGGAAATCGACCCCAAGTCCATTTACGGTAACATCGTCACAAGAACCAATCGCGTCAGCTGCATGTGACTTTTACTTTCACTTTTATTATTAGATGACAATGATGTTTTTACGGTCAAAAAGGCAGCTCAATTTGACCCAACTACTCAAGACATTTGAGGATATGAACTTTAAATTGTGGTGCTAAAGTATGTTTAATATCTTTTAACGTTTCTTCTTTCAAGCCCAAAGGATACTTGATGAAGGTTTTTGATGAGAACAAAGCCCTCACGATGATTGCCAACTCAGTGTTATCATTTTGTTTTTTTTATTAATTTAAGTATTCAGTTTTTTAAACCAATTAATTTTAAAAGTAACCAATTTAGTCTCATAAAAAAATTTTATCGATTCCTAAGATATATTTAGGAAGCGCAAATAAGTCATAGTGGACGCTCCAATGTCATGAGTAAATTAAACACCGTATGCATATAACCTGGGCAAAGATTTAAATATTCATTGTATAAGAGCCCGTCTTATCATTTACCATCACACCTTGACCCGAGGGGCTACCTCAGTGTTAGTTATCATGACATAAATGATGTCGTTGCTGGTAAGTTAGCAAGAGTGAATCTAATGTTAATAATTTATTTAAAGATCAAAACTTTTAATTTTGCCAATAATAATTTAGATACTTCATGCTATTTATCTTAGGGCGTGTTCTGCGTGAATGATCTCTAAAAAATAATCCAATTTCATTAATTTGTAAATTAAAATTTCGACTACAATTACTAATAAATTACATAATTCGTCCCTTATTTATTATTTATAATTTAATTAATGCTTATAACATTTGATTTAAATTCACATCCATTTGTTTGTTCCTTCTATGCGCTCGGGGCTATGGTATAGTGGTAAAAGTGTTTAGTTATCTTTCTAGCATTTACCGTTCGATTTCTAAATGTGACATATTTACATGAATTTTTCCTCCAAATAATTATAAGACTCCAACTAAGGTTGTTGGACTTCTGGGATGCCCGCCGTGAGTACTTTTAAATTTATCCTAGTTGCCAGTGAAAAATTTTTATAGAGCCAGATCGGCACATAAGAGATAGTCCATAAAACTAAGCGGGTGAATAAATTTTTTTCCCTTCATAGTACGTACGTACATACATATCTCCGATACTAAATGTTATACAAAAGAATTTTTAACTTCATCATTATTTTTTAATTGAAGCTAGTACTGGTCGCCTTGAACCTTCAACCCAGGAAATGACGAAGAATTTATTGCACCAAATTAAGTATATATAGCTAGCGATCGATCATCATCGTCATGACATATGTATCATCAATTGTAAAATATATTTAGAGGATGCAAAATTAAAGAATTAAAAATATAATTCTTAATTTTAAAATTTATTGATAACGGTGGTCAAACGTGTTGTCCGATCCACTGCGGCATGGCATATGTATCATCAATTAAGATGCAGTAGTAGAAATGTTGGATGAGTCCCATACGAACAGAGGAGGCCGCCGGAGCTCGCTGCACCTCCTCATCCTCTTCAGCACCTCCTTGCGCTTTCGCCGCTTGGCAGTCAACATCAGCAGAATCTTGTCGCTGTCAGCGATGCCGCCGCCTTTATTATTCATTTGCTCTTCCTCGTCGCAGTACTGGTGGTGATTCGTGCCGCCGACGAACTTGTGGATGATGAGTGGATAGCGGTGCGCCTTCACGCCCCCTCTCTGTTTCTTTGGCTTCTCGCTCATCGCCTTCACTTCCACGACGCTTCCTCTATCCACCTTCACTTCCAATATTTCCTCTTCTTCCAGCTCCGACTGACTCCCTTGCTTTGGCGGTTCCTGAATTACTACTCCTGCCGCAGGCTCGACCAGGCAGATGACGAGGCGCCCGTCCACTCGGCGGGCGTGCAGGTACTTCCGACAAGGGGCGGCGATGGCTTCCACGACCAGGCGCCCGTCGTCGCGGTGAGAGCGCAGTTGGACGCAGGGCGCGTCGCGGCGGGAAATCGATGTCAGAGGAGGCGGGAACGTCGACCTCAGAGCCGGCGATTGCCTACGAACAGAGCAATGGTATTTCACCGACGCCATCACATCCTTCTCTCGAGCCACCAACAGCTCACCGCTCTCGACTGTACACGCATCGTTGACCCCTTCCTCGAAAGTACTGTGACAGTATTTGAGGCCATCGCCGATGGAGTACGACGATGACGAGGAGAAGCCGTCAGAGCCGGTCTCGGAGCCAAGGCACTCGGTGCAGGTCTCCAAGCTCAGCTGGCTCATCAAACAACTACTGGAATAGCTCCTAAAGGGATGACGGAAGGGTGCCGGAGGAAGAATAATACCCACTGGCGCGTAATTGCACTGGTCTAAGTAGAAAGTTTCCGGTGAGTTTTGCGGCGCCGCAGCCGACATATTACTAAGGGAAGAAGAGAAGGGATGTTGGAGTAGACAATTGAGGTGGCGATGAATGAATGTATGAATTAATGAAGTGGGGGGAGGAGTGGTATTTGTAGGTGTTGAGGAAGGATAGATAGCTAGCCATAGCCATACTAATTACACTTTTCACGACCACTTAACTCTTTTTCTTATGTTAATTTGTTAGTTTGGTCCATGCATGGTTTATTCCCCTCCCTTTTTCTTCCCAAAATGTGACACAGCCACCACTAAATAGGTTTTTGAAAGTGTAGGTGTGTATCATGTATAATGTATATAGAAGTGGTGTGTGTATCATATATATCTATCTAGCTAGCTAGCTCTCTTTCTAGGGGTAAGGATGAATATTAGATCGAAATTATATTATATTATTCAAGTTAATAAAAATATTATAGATAATATGCATGGAGTAGGAACGGAGCGGAGGTGGCGATGGTGGTGGCGGTCTCCCTCCTCAATTTTGCAATGCAAGAAGAGATGTTGGAGTGTAAAAATAGGATACGAATGAAGGGTCACGACATAGCCGCCCTCAAGGTAAACAAACACTTTTCTCCCTCCAATATGAAAATTCTAGCTCCGTCTATGATGCGAAGGAACAACTTATGGCAGAATTAGTAGATTTAGGGTTGACTAAAGTTAATTAATATTGAGTTGTTTGTAACTTAAAAAAATGTTTCTGATTATAGATATTATTTTACCGCCTTCTATGAGTGAGTTGACCTAAGTTAGAGCAAGGGATCAATTTCTGACTGACGTATTCCTTTGAAGAAAAAAAAAATCTCTCCCACCCCTTGTCAATTTGGCGGTCAGCTATAACCCATGATTTATCTCCCTTCATATGACCTATATAGGATGAACTGTGAAGAACGTCTGAAATGAGCGTAATTATTTTTTACTACACTGAAATTAATTTTAATCTTGATAATTGACCTATTTGAATTTTTCAAGATAAATTTTGAATTTTAATTTTTATGTGACATGACTCTCTAATGTATATCTACTTTTTTTTTCTTGGTCAACTTAATTAATTAATGGATTCAATTATGTAAATATTGATTGATGTTTGATGTTTAATATCAATTGCAACTAGATCTCTAAGTTTTAGGTCATTAGCTAGCCTTCAAGATAAGTTTAGCATTTGATTTTCTATTTGTTGAGAATTCATTATTTAAAGAGTCTAGATGACCACTTAACGTGTCATTCCTTTTAAAATTTTGTTCTTTTTTGAGTGAATCCCTTTAAGATCTTGTGATTATATTACTTTGTATAGGCACCCTAATCTGAAACTCATGTTGGTACTCTTTTAATGTTGACCAAGATTCAAATCTTAAATGGGACAAGTATAGTGGTGGTTGATTTCTAAGTGTGCATTAGTTATACTTTGAATTTATCTAGTATATGAACCAAAAAAAAAAGGTCGTATACCTTCAGATTTAGGCGAGCGAAATTTAGACACTTGGATTATAAAAACAAAAATAATAAAAAGCAAGAAGCATCCATGAGCTAGGACTTAACCGCACTAGTTCACCCTATATATTTGCAATTGGTGAAACATAACATCAACAACTAAAATAGAGATGAGGTACCAACAACAAATTCACCCTCTACATCATATATCTAAAGCATACCATTAGAGTTAACCTTTTATACAAGAGATGAATTACCAATCACTAAGACAAATAAAACAAGCTGTATTTGACCTTGTGTCAAATATAATTTGTAAAGAATTTGCAAAATCATAAAGAAAGAAACTCAGCTAAGTTCCACATCTAGCTTCCAGAGGAAAATAATAATATTTAAATCATGGTGTGCCCTTAACACGTTATATATGCCGGCACACTTTGCATTTAATGCATACAATTAATTCGTCATAAATTAAATCATATTGTGATGCATGTTCATTTATTATTATATAGGATGTTTGGTATGCCTAAACTACCACGCGATAAGACCAGCAGCATATACACAACTGGTCAATATGACCAAGTGATGTGACTTAACAACGTAACCCAACTAAATTGAGTGATCAACTAATATATAGTTTAAAACAAACCGATCGATCATCCAAGTGATCTTGGTTACGGAGGCTAACCTATCTAGATATGTGTAACTAAACACAACTTTAAAGTGTTAAAACACACCTATCTAGATATGTGTAACTAAACACAACTTTAAAGTGTTACGGAGGCTAACTCACTTATTTTCAAGTTGATCGAAATTACTTTAAAGTAAGGGATCGGATATTCAATTTCACCTTGATTGCACAGTACTATATATTGGGGAAAATAAATCTATATATACATTTTGAAATTGACATTTGCACACCTTGACGGGACATCACTTTTGAACCTTAGATTTGTGTCTTCACTTACCGGCCACTTCAACTCTTTTAATTAATCAACAACGGTCATGACTTTTGAACGTAGAATTGTGCCTTTACTAACCTTTGACAAGTCGACATCACAAACAACTAGTTGAGATTTATTGAACTTCCAATTCTTCTCTAGCTCGCTAACAGGCCTAGCTAGTTAGCTGCATGCACGTTGTTTTTGGTTAAAATGAAATTAGTTAATTCTTCTTCATATTTAATTTTCCCTTGCCGCCCTTTGACAATTTGGTTTCAATTCCTATGTTCGGTGGTGGACATGCATCACGCTTAATTCCTCGTACCCACTGCGTTTGGTACGCAGATCACCATTATATCTAGCTAGCTAGGGAAGAAAGCTATATATGTCCCTTCCTTCATCTCAGATTGAGATAGAGGGATCGACAGATCTAGTCTCATTTAGAGAGTAGAAGACATGGTGGACAAAATGTCACATCTTCATATCAGGAAATGCAACACGTACACACAGGGGGGCCTTTAATATATTGAATCAAACACGCACCGAATCCAACACCACCATCGCAGACAGCTACGGATCGGATTTTGGATATCCAAGGGAAGATCCTCCTGTCTGGCTGAGCTTATTGTTTGTCAGGTACCTAACGTACTACGTACAGTTAACCCCCCAAGGAAAGGATCATGTGCTAGCTACTTGTCCAACTGTTTCAATTTGACTCACTCACTCATTCCTAACGTCCCTCCTTTCTACCGCTTGTCAAATCTCAAGCCTGCAGGTTAGTCTTCAGAAACGGAGAAAACGAGTGAAGACTAAAAATCTCATGGCTGCAGGTTATATTTTCATATTTATGTACTTAATTCTAAAAATACACTTCTAATCTTTTAATCCTAAATTAAAAATTAAAATTATTTTTAAAATTTTTAAATAGAACCAAGTTAAACTGAAATCTAAAGAACACATTTTTTTTAAATTCCGTTGTTAAATTCGTGATGATCTACTAAATTTATCATAATTTTTAAAAAATTTTAATAAAAAAATTTATTTTTTTACAAAATTTAATAGAAAAAAAAAACATTAATAAAATTATAAAAAATAAATAACTAAAAATAAAAAATTACTTTGGTGTTGTGTGATTAAAGCTTCACCACCTTGGTACCTTTGGTCCAAGTATCATCATCTTGGTGCTTATTTCGTCAAAACATCACCCCTAACTATTATCTTTTAAAATTAGTAACAAAATCATCTTTAGTCTTAAAAATAAGTACCACAATATTGTGATTTCTCTAACACAGGATGGTGCTGATCTTTGAACAACACTAATAGTTCTGATCATTCAAAATCAATATCATTGTATTGTGATTTCTCCAACATATTGTCTATCATCTTTGAACAACAACACCACATAAGTTCTGATCTTTCAAAATTAGCACCATAATGGTCTTGAACCTTAGAATCAACACCACAAAAATATTGATTGATCCGGGTGAAAAGAAGCCGGGTCAAGGCTGGTCAACAAAGTAGCCAAGTTAGCGAAGCCAGATCAAGAATAGTCAACAAAGAGGCCACACTGTCTTCAAGGAAAATCGGGTAACTCACCGACCGAGTGGAGCACTCAGCCAGCCATAACATATTGCTCTAGTTTGAAAGGTTGCGGAGCGAGCTGGTCAAGCGGAGAAGAATCAACCACTTGCCAGATCAGTCAGCCGGTCGGACGGAGTCGCCGAACGAGCGATCACCCGGACAACTCAGCAGGATGAGCAAGCTCTTCGCAAGAAAGGGAGAAATCACTCATTTTACCAGCCAACCGGGCAGCGCGTCCGGTCGGACTTCCCCCTTGGGGTAGTCCTAGTATCAACAATGATTAGTTGGTCGACAATATTCCTTGCCAAGGTATAAGAGTCGATCGGCATGCACCAGGATGTGACGTTCGATCGGCCCAAAAGACAAGAGTCATCCTTGTCGCTTAGTCGAATGAGATGTCAAAAGAATATTCCCTTCCTGAAATGGACTGCTGTGATTCCATGTACAGGAGAAGCTTCCAGAAGGCCACATGCAGCTGTTGCGCGTAGATCACGGAACCCAATTATAGAAAGCCCATTATGAAAGGGAATTAATCGTGGCCACATTTTATGAAAAACCCTAAAACAACGTTATTGTTTCAGGTATTAATATAGCCTCTCCAGCACCAAAGGAATGCAATTTTTGGGCATCAACACCAATTTTCTTCAGCAAACTTCTTCTGTTTCGAGGGCTAACTAGAGCGTCGGAGGACCAAACAAGGGGACGACTCTCCTTATTTGGCCACTAATGTGCTCTTCAAGTTTTTTGTGGACAGAGTGCAGTTTCTTCACCACACTGGTGATCTCTAAATCCACACGGGCGACAACTTTCCCGGTGTCCATCTCCCCACTCGCAGTTAGGAACATATTTGACGCTGTATGTGGGAATATACCTGCCTCTAAAGTGCGAAGATGGACAAAGCTGGACGAATGACCACTGTGACATTGTCGCAAGAGGATTTAGAGTTACTAGTGAATGCCTGAGCACAGAAATTGCTTCAGTAACAACAAGTGCAACACCATCAAGTGGCAGAGGTGGGATACTAGCCCACCAAGCTGGCTGCCTCCGGAATTGGACCGCAAATTGAAAATTGCACAAGCGCACAAGGATCGAGAACTTATCTATCAGATCCCGTGTTGGTCGAACATAATCAGCAGGTTGGACAAACCAGCCTGTTGCCCATTCTGACATCACCCATACCTCGCCACCGGGCCCTCTTCCAAGCACCCTTACAAGATGG
This sequence comes from Kaempferia elegans, assembly GCA_037974815.1. Taxonomy (NCBI): domain Eukaryota; kingdom Viridiplantae; phylum Streptophyta; class Magnoliopsida; order Zingiberales; family Zingiberaceae; genus Kaempferia; species Kaempferia elegans. Next base: position 2,231,831 of record JBBPFQ010000044.1, read on the forward strand.
CCAGCTAAGCGACTCGTCCAGCTCTTCGGAAGGTGTGGTGTAGGGCCGATCGGAGAAAGGAAAAGCGACAATAGTGGACCAACCACCCGAACGGAATCGCACGCCTTTCTTAGCAG
>JBBPFQ010000044.1:2266089-2288056 GCA_037974815.1 Kaempferia elegans
TCTATCTGCACGAATAAAGTTTTATCCGTCAGAGGCGCCTTCAGCCCTCGTGAAGGCGCCCCCAGGCCGAGAGGATGAGTTTCTGGGTCCTATAAAAGAAACCCTTGAGCTAGGAAGTTAACTCAATTCATTCACAACATCTGTATTCAATTTCCTAGTTTCTGTCTGAGCTTATAAGTGTCTGTAAGAGGTTTCTCCACCTGCAAAGAAGGAGATATTGATAGTGAGCCTTTAACCACCTTAGATTAGCAACCTCTCTGGTTGCAAACCAAGTAACTTTGTGAGCCTCTTCTTTTTATATTGTGTTTCTTTTACTTTGCTGTGACTAACTTGAATCCCTGCTAGTTTGTGCTTGAGTTTTTTTTTAAATTTTTATTTGCAAGGCTATTCGACCTCCGTCTACCGGCCCGAACCGATCTAACACCTCTATCCAATCATACTTCGATGCTGATTCGGCCAATCTAGGCGCCTAGCCAGTTGACATAGCAACACCTAATCGAAGCTCTATCCACATCGTGTTTATCCTTACCTAGGTACTTGGATCTAATAGGGCTGCCTAGACCTTTGGTCACATTTATCCATACCGAGCGCCAAGAGTCCCTTTTTCCAACCAACTTACATTTTCAACTTCCTGCATTACAGTGTTAGTATAGGTATAATAAGATTATGATTATGAAACCTTAGGTTAGACCAACGCCTACTACTCTATTTCCAAGAGTGCGTCCTCACCACTCCACTCGAGAGTCCTGATGTCAAAACTTGATCCACTTGACCTGTTTGGAATTTTGCTCATTCACCATTGGATTTTTCCACTAGACCTCAGTGCTCGACCCATCTAGACTTTCGCCTAGTGTCCTCAACCTCAGGGCTTTTTGCCTGGTGTTCTCAACCCACAGGGCTTCCCGTCCGATTTCCTCGATTTGCCACTCTTCCTACCTAGTCCCTCCGACTATGAAATCCTTAGCTAGTCCCTCCAATTAGGACTTCCTTGCCTAATCCCTCCGACCAAGACTTTCATGCCTAGTCTCAACTAGACTTTCCTTATCTAAGCTCAACTATGACTTCTCTTGCCTAGCATTAACTAAGACTTTCTTACAAGCCCTAAACCCTAAACCCTAAACCGCCTAGCATTAACTAAGACTTTCTTACAAGCTTAATCAACATTTTAGAATACCACAAGACTTAACTTGACTCTGCCAACATCAAAACTTAAATTCAATCATATGGAGCTTCTTGCACCAACACAAGCTTGTTTATTTAATTAATCTTATATCTATTAAATGAACATACTCTTTCCAAACCAAACACCAAGCTTATTCATGAATATTCAATTTATTTATAGCCCTAAAAATAATACATCAATAAGACTTAGAAGAGGAACCTTTTTTATATGCAAAATAATGCATTCATTACAAGTACAAAATGTTCATAGGTTGAACCATATTTTCTTCAGTGGCTTAGTTTCAACAATTGTTGGAATCTTGAAAAGAACAAAAATGAGTTCGGAACACAACAAAATATGGACACTACTTTCTTCTTTTGGCCAATTGGATACAGAGTAAACAGACGATATGCACTTTAATTACTGTTATGCATATGATGGAATACTCAAGCAGATCCTAAAACTGTTAAAGAGAATTAGAAAACTGCAAGTGACCTAACTGCCTACTGATACAAGATACAAAATCTCTTCATTTCTTTTCGTCTCTCTAAGGAACTTGGTGCCGGATTTGAAGCTGTTCACCGTTTCGATTTCTTCAAACTTTCTTGATGTCCTTGTGCATGTACAAAGTATTCAAAACTGAAAGATCTTGAAGCAATTACTTGTAACTCAGAGCTCTTCAACTGACATTGTGTTGAGAATACTTCAAGAAGTTGTTCTCTTTTTTTCTCAATGCTTGCCAGATATATACAGCCTAGTCCTAATAGTAAAAATTTGAATCCTTGTGAAGTGCCGCATCCTTACAAAGCACTGATCGCACCTCCATAATGGATCTGGGAGGCTCCAAATCCTTCTCTTGAAGAACATTGCCAAGTAATTGTTGCATCTGAGATGCAAACGTATCACCCAGAACCTGCACAACCAAACCATTATGCTAAAAATTGAAGAAAATTCAATGCTAATTATGAAGTTGAAATTTGGAACCATGTTACTCACTGCAATCGTTACTCGTGCACCTTTATACAATGGCCTATTTTCCTTTCGGTTCTCCAGGAATTTGAGAACATCCTGTGTGCCAGAGACAGCATATATACAATTACCAATCAATAGGCATCCCCAAACAAATGGGTTTCATGAAGTCTTACCTGGCCCATCCTATCCCAAAAGCCTCGGCACACTGCTACAAAAACTTGCACCTCAAGTACTTTGTGGAGCTCATTAATAGTTTGAATCAGAAGATCCCTCAATGGTTGCATTCTACTACGGATATCTGATTCCATTGCAGCATCTTTGGAGTCTTGAATGATCTTCTTGAGTTTTGTGGTGCTTTGCACTCGAGTCTGAACATACCAAATAAGAAACATAAACAGAGACAAGGCTCTTTGTTTCAGAATACGAGAACAAAAGGCAATGATAATGGTCAGAAAGACAACCAAATTTTTTTATAAAGAAATAGAATTCCTAGATTTCACCAAGATGTTCTGCCTTACCAATTTGTTTTTATAAAGAAATAGAATTCCTAGATTTCACCAAGAGGGGAAACTATTGATTCCATTAATCACAAACTAAAATTACCACGGTCAAAGAAATGGATCTCTCTGTCGGAGATAAGTGTTATGGGTGTATGGAAACACTTTCACAGATGTTCTACCTTACATAGTTGATAAACTCTCCAGCCCCATAAACTTTACCAAGTGCTTCCAAGCATCAATTTTTTAGCAATGTCAAATTTTAAATAATGTGCTAACATGATATCATGCAAATTTACAAGTACCAACAACTTGCAATAGTTCATGAAAAATGGGATATAGATTTTAAAAAAGGCAAAAAAGGCAATAGAACTTACATTCTCCACAAGCTTTTCTACCACTGCCTGCAGAAAATTTCTAAATTTGGCTCTCAATGTCACAGTTACTTCACTAAGCTGTTCACCAGGCACTGCATTCCCACCATCAGGTATACAAGAACCCCAAGATTTCAACTGCATTTCTATTTTGGGTCGCAAGACTTCAAGTAGTCTTTTCATGGTATTTAACAGAATCCCCAACTGTAGTGTAATGTATAAGCAATCATTCTATAAATCAGAAACTTTTAAGGAAATTTTGAAGCATCTCAGGAGAACTTACATCATCAGGGACAGCGTATGGGAGGCCTGAATTTCTTTTAGCAAATTTTTGAACATATTTCAGGCCAAATTTCTTTGGTGTCAAACTGTCCTTCAATGGAGCCAAGGCATTTGCATACTGCTTTTCCAGTGCTTCAATTACTGCCTTCTCAATATCTGCAATAGCCTTTGTAATTGTAGAGAGAAGTAAGAGCTCAACATAATTGAATTTCAAACTCATAGTAATTCAGATTGACATGATGTTAAAAATTGAAACATCGTTGAAACCTACATTTTCAAGGACAAAAGTATACTCTGGCCAGCGGCAGATAATAACATCATACTCAATCAGTGTATCTTTCAATCGGTCATACATGTCATCCACAAAAGGAGTGGTCATATGCTGTGTGCGAACACCAGACCATTTCACCTGGTAATGAACAAGTCAACAAATTTTTAAGCTACACAGTTGTGGGAATCTGCAGGATCAATATAATTCTGACTCAACAAATGACAACACTTTCTCATTTATATTAGAAACTGTATATAGCAGACATTAATTTGTGAGCCACAGAAAACAGTGTTTCAGTTGACACCAATAAAAACATGATTAAGTTTCATTCCAGGACAAATACATATGATTGGGTCTACCTATTCAGTAAAGCACAGGATATGTTGCAGGTAGTATCATCCTATGGAGTACCGAGTTGCAAAGTCAAGTTGGAATAATCATCACTATGCCAACTGCACTACTTTGATAGGGTAGGTGCAAATTCTCCCAATTTCAGTTTACAATGTCTTCCCTTTCCATGAGCAAGTCTAAGTTAGATTTACATGTAAGGAAACTTTACACTATACATACACTATCAGTCACCCAACCAACTTTGATGTGTACCAAAAATCAACATTAACGCAACAAGGATTCTGTGGGAAAAAAGAAACTACTAGAAGATATGCTGGATGTGAATGATTCAATCTCTCCGAGGTGGGCAAGATCATAATTCACTCACATGGCATAGCATCAAACTCTTGATGACACCCATAAACTTGCCACCCCCTTTTGAGAGTTTTGCCAAATTTCACATCGGTATGGCATTCATGCAGAATTTACCTTTCCTCTCCTTAAAGTTTTGCCACCCTTAAAAGTTTTGACGCCCTTAAAGCTTCCAACACAACAAATGGTTCAATGACAATCAAAACTTTACCTTTCCTCTCCTAACACATACCAACATTCCCTTTAAAAGATCAAGCATTGACCTTTTTGGAAATTCTTCCCTGCTACTGCAGAGTCATGACATATCCCACGGTTACTAACTCCATGGATGATTAAAATCTCCTCTTACTCTATTTTGCTAATCCTTTAAACCATTTTATTGTTAGGATAGGATCAGAGAAATAGAGAATCACCCTTGATGATCTAATTTCTCTCAAATCCATTTATAACTTATCTGTTGAAGATGGGCATGCATTCCTTTATTTTCTTCTATCATCTACCAAACTTCAAGGTCTAACATCAATCTTTCTTGGAATTCTTCCCACTTAACAAATGGGACACTTCAAAAATCACCACTCTTTGGCTGTTCTCCTGTTCGAACCATTCGACTTTCATGAATGGTCTAGTGGAACACACTTGATTATCTATTTACTCTCAAAAATCTTCTTATTATCTGTTATGGAGGATTTTGACAAACTCACATCCGCATTATGTCTCTGATAGTTAGACTCTTCCATTTGTACTCCCATACTCATGTCTACACAACATGGGTACTGGTATTGGATCTGAGTCTGACAATTTAAGAGAGGTCAAACTCTTCTTGGGACTTCTCTATGGACGTACAAAGAAATATATATTTTAATGGCAAATTTTTGCAGTTCTACCTCCTCAAAAACATAAATTAAAACTAATGATCAACTAAACCCACACGGATCTTTAGAACATTTGGAAAAGAAACAAAATCTGGAATCAAGCAGAAAAGAGTGATCTTTAACCTTTCTTTCTTCTACAGTGTTGTGTAGTTACTCGCACCAACTTCCCAAATGTGTGGTCTTTGTGGTCTTTAACCAAAGTACTAATGTTGGATTAAACCCACTACACAATACAAATTAAACCTAATATTCTTACTAGTTTCAGTCAATTGGAATATGAAGCAAACCGAATAAATCATTGTTAAGAATTACTAATGTAAGATTTTTTTCATGTAGCACAACCAGTTTAGATATATAGGCATTAGATAACAAGTACCGGCATACTAAGAATTATCCATCAAGTAACTGTGAGCATGTTGTGTTTTTGTTGATATGTGCTCTACAAATAATCAAAAGCACTAGTAACACAATGCATGATGCAAATGAAATTTAAGATCGACATCTCATAATTTCTTTAACAAGGAAGAAATCAATGCTTTAGGAGCAAGAAAGAACTAAAGATAGAAAATGTGACAGAAGCTTCAAATGTACTTGGCACCTTATCTAATTTGCAGGACTCAAGTAATGCAAGGCGCTTATCCTGAATCCACAAGATAATATACAAGTGGAATAACTCCTTTGCATCAACACCTCCTTTGACAGGACTAAGTGGAACAAAACAAGAAATAATTAAAAGGTAAACAGAAAGGAAGAAAGTAAAGAACAACTCGAACTGTTTACCAGATATTCCAGCTTGTTAAATTTTTCTGGAAATCTGCAGTAGCAATTACAAGATCTGCCACAGGTTGTGAAGGGCTGCTAGGTGGGCATGCAACAAGGAATGACCGCAATCTACTAGAGAGCTCGACATTATAAATCGATGCAGATAGATTTGGTAGATCTAGAAAGCTGCAATAAGGAGTAAAGTATCAACATCAATGTAAAGAAAAGCAACAGAAGAGCAAAGGTCCTACAAGCATTATATCAAGAGGCATTCATTACAGGAATGTGAGTTAGAAAATCTTCTGAATGCTATTAATTGCTCTTAGATATTATAACTTTTGAACTGTTAAACTATTCAGATGTCTTGTGAGATCACAAATATACGAATAGGATAACGAATAGGATAAGTTCATATTAGCATAGTCTTTGAAATTACTGTACAACAGTTAAATTTTAAAAGAAATATCCTGTCTCTTATTTTATTTTCTAATTATTCATTTACTTGATCCTCTCTCTTGAATTTATATAAATAGAGTTGTGCACAAACAAGTTGAGCTTTGGGGGTTATGATAGCCCAGTCAAAGCATAGCAGAAAGAAAGAACACTATGACTCAAATAAAAATTAGGTAACACTCAAGCTTACACTAATATCATGTTTGATTGCCTGAAATGTTAACATTTCCTGCAAGTAAACAACTTTTTTACTGTTTTGATGGATACATACTAGAATTTCATGAGACTTTCTCAAATTCCATTTTCTTGGTACTTATTTCATAAAACCAAAAGGAATTCGTCAAGAGCTCCTCATTTGTGTTCAAAAATCAATAAAAAGAAACCAGTTCTCTCTTTATTCCTAGTAGCTTGGTTGAACTTGATAATTTTAAGTATTTATACTGGAGAAGAAACCTCAGTAGCCAGTTGAGTTTGTATGTGAAACAGATATTGACAAAACAAACACGAGTATAAAACTCAGTTTGATGAATGAGGCAAAATTCCAAATCTGGGGAAGCTTAGGAAGTGGATATGTATGGAGCATGGGAATTGAATGAAGAGAGATTTTGGAAGGCCTTCTGGCTAAATTAGAGCAGGGACACTGGAGGATATTGCAGAATAGCTGACGAGCAAGATGAATGGAATGTAGGGGATTTAGTGAACGATGATGGACATAGTAATGGGAGGTGTTTCAGGCTGTGCTACCAAGGTTCTTACAGAGACAAAATTAGGAATGGCCCTGAACAGGAGGATATGAGTTATGGATCTACTCGTCAAAAAGAAGATACAGCACACAAGAAGCATAAACTTTTTACTTAGTTGAAAGGAAACAACCAAGAGGGGAAGAGCAGATCCAGAAGAAAATGTGGAGATAGGAAGGGCTAAAAGGAATATGACTTCCTAGGGAAAGTGACGAAACAAAGGTTTACTTGACAATTCTGAAAGATGTAGGAAATACACGAGCATCCAGGCAACCTATCCAAGGTGCCCGGAGCTGGAGGAAATCATAACGCATGGAAAAAGTGACTGTTAAGGACAATATGGATCGAACTACTGGGAGACAACAGGAAGAATTATTTTAGGAGAGCATTAAGGAGTGGATAAAGAAAAACATCCAGGAAAGGAGAAAGAATTCTGCTGGTGGAATGAAGTACTCTGTTTGGAACAACAAGCTGAAATTTTTGGTACAGAGAAACAAGAGAGATCTAGAGAATAACTTTCAAGATCTGAACCATCCATGCAATCACATAAGCAGAATGGCACTGGGATATTGGCAAGATACATGGTTATGATACAAAGGTGGAAATGGTGAACAATGAGTGAAATACTAAACACGAGCATAGCTGGAAACTGAAAGTTGATGCAGTACCTGATCCACTATATGGAACTGCAGGGGCGCTGAATTTGAATTTCCTCAAGTTAACCTTCACAGCAGAGATGGGCATTTATAGGATCGAAGAAGGTGAGGAAATGAGAGCAATCAAAGTGAGGGCTGAGACTGACAGAATAGAAGGCAAAATGCACATTGGTTGGCTAAGGAAGCAAAGAGTGCAAAATGCAGGGATACAAAAAAGTCCAGGAGCTGAAACCAGAGTGGAGACAATTTTTAATAGGAAGGGGAAGTGAGAAGAGACATGTAATCATTTGATATTTAAAAAATATAGGTCTGAGGGCCTTTCTTTTGACCAAAAAAAAAAGACACGAGTGAATTTCTGTTACAAGTGTCTTACATGATCTATAGTGGGTGTTGTATGTTAAACTACAAGATCATCTAAAATTTTGCCAAATATGAGTAAAAGAAAGGAAAAGAGATCCACCTTGGAAGCACATGCTGTTTATGGATTTCAATATCAGTAAAAATTTCACTCTGTATATTGAAGCATAGTGTCCTCATTTTCTGGTAAGCATTAGCAAAACCAACAACATCCATCCTATTTGTTTCACTGTTGTTTGCTAAATATTCATCAGTTTCGAGCAAGTGTCTTCTTGAGCGCTTCTTAACAGCAGTCTAGAAATAACAATATGATATCAGGATAAGTAATATAACTGTAGTATCAACAGGAAATCTATTTGACAAACCTGAAAATAACCGCATAACTTAAGCTGAGCCTCTGGAGTCAGGATATCATGAAGAAGAGTGAATAGCTTCATTGCAGGTATCAATGCAGGTGAAGGAGATCCAGTGGCATGTCGAAAAACTTCTGACATTCCAGATGTTAAGGATTCATCAAGGGACTTGTAATTCTCAAATACAATGGCAAGAATTTGCTCAATCTGGTCCTCAATTTCACCTAGTATACGATTCTGACAGTCCAAAGATAGTCAAGTCAGGAAACATAAATGGCAATTATCAATTGCTCAGAAAACCACTGATCAGAAAAACAAGGAAAAGAAAAACATGCCTATCCTACACAGCAAGCATTGCCACAAGACCCTACTTTTAAGTAAAATAATATCCCATTCAAGAATGCATAATATCTGGCAACTACATCCTGCGCCTTTTTAGCTCAGAGACTTTGGGTTGAAAACAAAATTGGATATGAATTAATTCTGCTTCAATTGATAAAAGTGATGTGAAAGCCATAGCATAACATTCCTATTATTATTTTTGGAGAAATAGAATAACATTCCATGTTGAAACTTTCATTCCGAAGAGAATTTACCAAACAATTCTTAGAACATGTATGTGTTTGCTAAACACAAAATACAAAAAGTGTTTACTGTATCTGTATCAGGTTGGAGTTTTCTTTAACAAGATAGAACATAAATCATTCTGCATTTGGTATTTCCCCTTTTCAGAAGGAAAAGTTCCCACAATGGAATTAGAAATGCTGTAATAAGAAAAAATGTAATCTTCAGACCAAAATAAAACACTATCAAAATAAAGGACCTCTTGATGACTTAGTGAGTTCTTATTGCGGCGCTTCAAAATTACAGGTAGCAGCAGATCATGAACCAAAGTGAGGCAGTCAGCTGTCGGGGTTGCTACATCCATTACATAAGAAAGGTACCTGACAAAATACAATCCAGGTAAAGCACAGTTTGCTGTAAAACAACCCAAACATGGAATTCTAAATCATAATAATGCCTTCGGCCATTACAAAATTCATGACAATAATCCTACATGAAACAATTCACAAATAATATGAAGTTGACATGCAAGAATTTTCTACAAGAACTTTCTATTCAGTACCTTAATTTTGTGTAAGAATCGGAAACCCCATAGTAGGAGGCAAATTCGGTCAGTAACCATTTCCATGATCCATGCAACAGTAAGCTCCTTTGCTGGAAATGTTGGGCTTTCATTGCAACTTCCAGAACAACATCATATGCAACTGTTTCTGCGACAGAACCACACTGCAAAATACATGTAGCATCCTCACATTTGGTAACTGAAGGAAACAAACCTATGCAAATAAGAATTTAATTGAACAACTAGTATGCAGATATGGGGCATCAAAAACTAATTATTTAGCACTCTGCAACATTTCAGCAAAGCAGACTTAAGCAGTTGGATGATATTTAAACATCTAGTTCCATAAACTCTACAAGCAAATTATCACTCTGCATCTTACTATCTATCTAATAACTGAACATCAGTCTTACCATAAGGACAACTTTCCCAGTATCTCCCTCAATTTTAATCATCAAACAACAGTTCTGTTATTGAAAGTGTTTATTTTTGTGCCCTTCTAAATCAAGCAAATACTTAAAAATGAGGTATGAGAAAGATTATCATTCATCTATTATCTTTTATGTATTGCTACCACCTCTCAATCATCTTCATGTCAGTACATGTTCATTTTTGTTATAAAAGTGAATACCACAAACATAAGAAAGGACCATTTGCACCCAAAGATTTCAGATTGAACCACTTTGCTATTCTTCCTCTGTTAAATAAGAGGGATCAGGCACATATCTTTCAATTGGCATTTTATTTGGTTTAAAGATGCTACTTGAATATATTAGGATTTCAGGACGAGTTTCCAGGAATCACCTCAGTGAGGGAAAAATGGAATCAGTCTATAACTGTATTTATCATTTTGAAGGTAGTTTAGAAGTAATTTGCTGATATTTAAGTGTAACCAAACTAGCTGCAATTGTCAATGATGCTGACAATCAATGTCAATATTTACATTTTAAAACCTTCAAATGGTATTATTTCACGTCATTCACATGTATACATCACAAATGTGCGAGATTATTTTCCTCAAAAACGCATCTCTTCCTTTGTGTACAAATAGTTTGTGTCAGCACTCCATAGTTATTTAAGGTGCAAGGCGGTCAAAAAAAATACATAGGTGTTGTAGGGCCTAAGACGCAAAGTGAGGCGTACACCTTATCGAAGCAAGACATTTTGGGTATAAATTTAACAATTCAAACATATATAAAAACTTCTATCAAAATATTTCACTAATAAAATCATGCACAGAAATATGTTAATTAAAAGCATGGGATAATTTTAATGGGACAATTTTATTAGAGTTTAAATAAGCATATTTAAATTATCTCTACTATAGCTAGAAGTTAATTGAAATTATTTATTTATGTTTTATTGAATTAAAAGCTTGTTACAGGTCACGATGCTTGTGTGAAGCTTCCCTCGTAAAGGTTGGGCATGCGCAACGCTTCCTCCATGGCCATGGAACTCGCACGAAGACTCCATCGTGGCCGCAGAACTCACACGAAGACTCCGCCTCCGTCGTTGGGCGCGACAAGTCATCTACAACCGTGGGGCATGTGCAAAGACTCCGTCGTAGCCGTGGGGCTCGCGCGAAGACTCTGCCGCTGCCGAGGGACTCGCACAAAGACTCCACAGCGGGCTTGCACTACGCGTCCGCCACAACTCGCAAAGACTTTGCCGCTGCCAGGAGACTCGCACGAAGACTCTGCAGCAGGCTCGCACTACGCGCCCACTAAAATTCGCACATTGCCTCCGTCGCAGCCGCGGGGCTCGCACTATGCGTCCACCACAATTCGCACAATGCCTCCGCCGCAGCCGCGAGACTCGAACAATGCGTCCGCTGCAGTAGTGGGGCTCGGACAACGCGTCCGCTTGGCAGCAGGGCTCGCATGACGCCTTCATGACCGCCACAAGGGTTGGGCTTCAATCGAGCAAGCAAAATCACGCCTTATTCATGATTATTGCCTCTCAATGGCATGCGCTTAAGCACACTGAAGCAGTGCACCTAGGTCACACTACCTAGGCAAATGGCCCGCTTGATTGCGCATTGCGCCTAGGCGTTGCACGGCGCGCTCCTTTCACAACTATGCAACACTCGAGGATATTCAGACAGCTACCCATAGTACTGATGCACAACATGTAGTACTTTAATTGTGTGTTTTGACAAATGGAGTTAAAATCTATAAAACATTATTTCCAATACACTGTGCTACCCTTCCATTGTTTACCCAATGAGATGATGTGTGGAATCTAGATCTAGTGTATATGAAGCCTCCTCTCCCACAAGACTGGCGGTGCCTTCAATCCCTTATTGGCCAAGGTCACCCTCCATGTTGACTCCTTCATCCACACCCCACACCATCATGTCGACTCCTTAGCGCTCTACATCCTTGAGATCCTCAGTGTCAGCCATGTCAACGCTTTAGTGCTCTGCATCCTTGAGATCATCAATGTTCACTGAGTCGACTCCTTCACCCTTATCGGCACCACTGAGATCATTTTCATGCCCTCCCACATCAGCACAACAGCAAAGTTAACCACAGCAACGCGCTCATCATGCATGCCAAAGCAGTGTGTACAATGCTCATTGATGCAAGTGGAAGTGGTGTGCCTAGTCATCACAAAGGCTGGGGAAGGGGAAGCAAGGAGGGAGGTATCCAAAATCATATGGCTAAGCATTGGGGACAAGGATGAGGCCGGAGTGACAAGAGAACACAATATAGGTAAACAGTAGAAGGAATTTATTTCCTTCGCTCTATGTGCCTTCCTTTGATTTTCCTCACTTTCTTTTCCTTTCTTTTCCCTCAACCAAAAAGGAGTACTTCTACATTCTCCTTTAAGCTTGTCAAAGGCCTTGCTCATACACCTTCACAATTGTGTCTACTGTTTCTTATGCTCCTTCCTCTTACATCTCTATTCCAAGCTCCCAACTGCCCTTGTGCTGACTGGTAAAATCATTTAGCAGGAAAACCACATCACTTGTTTGTCAGTCCAAATATCTTAATACAGTTATCTTTGTTCTTTCCTCACACTGCTAGCAACTTTATGCAATCTTGACAGCAAGGAACTCAGTAAGACCGATAGCTTGAACCATGACAAGCAGCACAAATAAAAAAGTAGGTACTCTCTAAGTTAGGTTCAAAGTGAGAATGCAAACACAGAACCACAATCTCTTAAAGTTCCAATTTTCAATTGAATAGATAACTGGAGCAACATAAGGAATATCATTCTACAAGAAGAAAAGGGCAATAATACCAGACAACCATTAACTCTATTGGTATATAAGACAGGGAAGAGCTGTATTAGATTTTGACATAAAATTGTAGGACATAATATCACCCTATTAAGATATTGGTGTAGCACAGAAAAAAAAAACTGTGCTAACAACAAGCATGTGACTAATTTAACTCCTGAAGTACTATGTTCAATAGTTGATATGTTTGGTAGGAAACTCCCATGGGGTCAAGCCGGTCACCCCATAGGAAAAGTCAGCATAAGTTGAATACCTGGTGACAGCTAAAAAATAAAAATAGTTGATGTCAAAAAAAAAATTTAGAAATTAGCCCGGCTAGTTTTGCCTACAAATGTATGAAAAATAAATGTTTAGCCCAGAAAGAGATCCTATCCGATAACAATGAAATTATCTGATGAATAATATATACAAAAGAATCAAATTTCAAAAAGAATCAAGAAGGGACCCAATATCAATGCTGGGCAAGTATCTTAAACCTTGCTGAGCAATATATTTCAAGCTTTCTAGTGCATTTTGCTGATATTATAATGGTTCAGCAATCCAAAAAACACCAAATTATAATAATTGCAGAAGTAATCATGATTCTTGACTACATAGCATTCAAGAAGGCACCTAAAACATGGTTGGTAATCCATCAGGACAGTTAAAAGGATGATTATTATAGACCTTTTATATTGTTCAGAACCAACAAAAGAATAATCAAGCCTTTATACCTTCAAGCCATTGTTTTCATCAGGACTAGTTGTGTAATTTATGTATAACTGTACACGCCCAACAAGTTCATGCTCTGGTTCATGATAGATAGGCCACCATCGAAGTTTATCACTCTGCATGAAATATAAGGGTCAGTCTGACTATCATGCAGAAGCTGATAAAATGAACATGGGCATAGTTACGTGTACAGGATCATCTGCAATACAGGCCACTTGTGCAACTACTCGACCACAAGATTTGCCTTTGGAATCATAGACATCAATGATCAAATCGTCGCTTAAGCTATCAGGAAAGCTGCACATTACAGGAAAATATATTAGAACTCCTAGTTAATCTTTTAAGATGCAGGACTAATTTGATGTATGTTCTGATCAGTGACATTTCACCAAATATATTTCAAACAGAAAAGAGTACATACAAGACGTGTGTGTCACCAGATCCAGGTTGCATCTTGACACAATCATCCCCAGGTGAACTTTTTAGCTTTAACTGACAAGAGTATGTCTCTGAGAAAACCAACAATCGATGAGATAATATCACATATTTCACCAATCAACTTATAGTTCAATTTTAAAACACAAACCTTGCATTACTTCATATGATGAATTACTACTACGCAAAGTACTAACACCAATTTTAAGCAGTCCAGACACCTGTTTGATATACTGTGAACTAGCATGCATGTAAGCCAAGCTGTGCCTTGAGAAAGAACTATTTGCTGGTAGATTTGGCATAACTCGAACTTTGCGAAGCGATTCCCATCCCGATGAAAGAGTTGATTGCAGACTGGACATGCGGAACCGAAGCGACTCCAGTTTTACAATTGGTTGTCTAAATGATGAAAAACTACATCCAGAGGGCATATCTAGTGCCATTCTGACCTTGCGGACTACAAAAAAAAGGAACAGACACCCTAAGAAGCATGTTCACAAGGAGGATAAAAATAAATTAATACAAACTTAAAATAGCATATGAAGCATAACAATCACACCTTGGACCTTCATCTTGCCTATGATTTTTTTTGGCTTTGGACCAGCACCTTCACAAACAAGCTCCGATGACCTTTTTGCTAGAAGTTCCTCCTCCGGTTGTAACAAAACTTGGCGCACACTACAGAAATATGTGTAGAAAGGAGTATAAATTTTGTTCTTTGTGCAAAACAAGTTTATTTAGGTGTTGTAATATTTAGCATCATTGCAATAATGTGGCAATTGTCTAGGTAGTAGGTAAGATACCTAGGCTTGGTTGTGAAGCATTGTAGGATGGACTCCTAAGTCTTATTCTATCAATCAGTTCAAATCCCAGAGAGACTGCCAGGTTGTTAATTGACTAAGATGATTTTCAATTGACTACCTATGTCAATCAATTCAGCAATCTGGCAATCGACTGATCAATTGGACATTGGATAGAGGTTCTAGGTAATTTCCAATGCCCCCACGGGGTAGCCAAGTTGGTATTCAAGTGGCAGAGTTGCTTCATAGGCAATTTCCAATCAATCGATTGGAGATAATTTTCAATTGACTGGCTGTGTAGTTGTCTTCCAACTGTTTCATTTGAGGCGATCAAAATGTATCAGATAGAGCACTTGCTATATAAATTTTAAAAAGACTTGGGCACTAAGAACTTATTGTTTCCCCTCATAAATTTTATGTGCTTAAGCAAATCAAGTGCTCAAAAGGATCCAAGAGCTTGGATAAAGATTAAAAGCTTAAACATTTCAAGCACTTAGCAACTTGCTATCTCTAGCATTCATTGTCATCTTTAGGGAGAAGTGAGATTTATTATTTGCAAGTGAAATCCTTAAACATCAAGATTGTGATAGTAAATAAAACCTCATTGGTTAGGTCAAGGCTTGAACTTTAGATTGTAGAGGCTTACCCTATTGCCTCTTGTCAAGGGGTGATAATAGTGGAACTCTTTTAAGTGATACATTGTATACGTCATAGATCTTGGAGTATGAGCGTATCTTTGAGCCATATAATATCTTTGTTTAGCATTGTGTTTATTTTCCTTCATTTCTGCCACGTATACACCTTACACAACCAACCAATCAAACACAAGCACACAAGCACTACTGATCAATGATATTGTTTGTGTTTTGTACAAGAATCGAACAATTTAGTGTGTCATCTATTCAACCCTCTCTAGCTAGACCATACAACTGGTTGATTCAATGGAAACAAATTCAAGTTGCTTATTGCTAAAGGATTAAGATTTGTCCCAGAATCTGTCAAATCTATGGAAGCAATTTCAAAATGTGTCTTCCTACCTTAGGCTTTTTCTACCAAATGTCATTATACAAGTCAAAAAAACATTTTATATTGTTTAAAGAGTTGCATCCATCAATTATAACAAGTCTTATAAGAGGAATTCTCATTAAGGTTTCTAGAAGTCATTCTCATGAGTTTTGAAGAAAAATACTTTTCTTTAATGAGTTTTCTTAGTTTTGTCAGTGCCCAAGTTAAGAAGTGGTTTAGGTCCCATCAGGCAACAATGATTCTGACTATAAGTGTTGAAAATAGACATGCAATGGATGAGATGACTAGTCCTTAATTATAATATTGCTTTGAGTATGATGATGAGCTCGGTTGCTCTCGCTTCTCTCTCATTTTCCTGTTTAATGCTGGCTTGTTCTACAGAATGCAAATTACTTCTAACTAGTTAATGCCATCTCTTGTCCAATCCTAAACTAGCATCTTCCATAAAAGCCACCTTGTTGGACAATTGCCTTACCCTTCTTATAACAAGTTCCACTAACAATGTAAGTATGATTAAAGATATGATTTCTCAAAGAATTAAATCTGATACAAGCCAATATGCTTCACAATCCATCAAGATACACATGGTTAAAAATGTTCAATCCATAATTTGTACATCACTACAATATCCAATTAAATATTCTGAAGGGAGTGGGGAAAATAAGATTCCTTAACAAATAAAATCTGAAATAACTCATTATCATTCAAAATTTATTCAATCTCACATACTGAAAGAAAACAAAAACTCAATGCATATTAACTGATTTAGTATACTACATCAAACATAAAATTGTTCAAGAAACCAGAACTTCCTTTAAGAACCTTTTGCATAATAAGAAGAGACTAGCTTTAGATAACCAAAAATTGTAGAACTAAGCAAAATGCATCTCGTAGAAGAGCACATTCATTGTCCAAGAAAATGGGAGCCTCAATGCAACCTCTAGCCCATGAATGAAGGCATAGCCGCACACAAACATCATGATCAATTTCAACCAGGGACCTTGAGCACTAACATCATTTTTGAGGTGGTTAATCAATCATCCAAGAATTCAATTTTTATATATTATCAATTTAAATAAATTGTGAAACTCAGAAAAAAAAACCATTAAATTTGAAATACTTAAAATATCAAAAGTAAAAGTGAGAGAAGCAAAATTGGATTCATCAAATCCAACAACATCAAAAGCATCTAAGCAACTGAGCACAAAATCTTCAACTTCAAAGGGATCCAAATTGAACAATAACTCAACTTTCACATAATCTTCACAAATTACTTGATAGCCTTGTAGTTGTTCTTACTAACGAATTCATACTTATCCAACATCTCAAAAACTTGTGACATTTTTAAGGATTTACCTTGAACCCAAGATGACATTGACTCAAGGTGTGAGCTAATAGTTGGTATAAATCCCTCGACCCGATCACTGAGTAACTTGAAGTCAGAATCGACATTTTATATAGTGGAAGATTTTGCCCTCTTTGAAACTTTTTGAACTTTATCAGCTGATGATTTATTTTCTCCTTAAAGTGATATGCCCTTGATGTAGTAGAAGGTTATTGATTTGACATTCAACTTTAACTCCTTTTTCAGCAAGTGAATTGTCATTCGATATGGTCAACCCAGCATCCACATCGGTGATATTTTATGCAGACATCATAAGATCTTCCGTAACAAGGCATGTTGCTCTGTCTTTGCCATAGACCATCTTTAACTTTGAAAAAAATAAGGGAATGATACATTATAAAAACTTTTGGTGTCATTGTGATTCTGTCAAAAATAAATAAATAAATAAATAACAATTAATTTAACAAAGTTTGATAGCGTGGAATTTGAAAAAAAAAAAAAAAGCTATAATGATTAATACATATACATTAATCTTTTTTATCTCGATCATGTAGTTATCTTGAACGCTCCGTCTATTTTCTAAAGAAGATTGGTTGTCATATCTTGTAAGCATCTTATTAATGCTTAGCTCTCATCTTCCGTCCAGAAAACTTTGTTTTTACCTCTTCCTCGTGCTACATTTTTTTCCATAGATTCCTCAGGATTACTCTCCATCTTACTATCCAAGTCATATTAAAGTCACAAAAAACATAATATGAATGAGAAAGAATGTTACATAAAATGACACATTATATAACAATAAAATTACAAGAATATCAAATCAAGTTGAAAGAATATTAATGACACATAAAAGTTTTTTTTATAGACAACAAAATAAATGGAACAAACGTCAAAATAATAGGAGTATACATAAAAGTTTTCACAAAGTTGCATAGCAACATAAAAAACATCACAACAATGAAAGTCATTACATATCAAATACTTCATTTTCCCAATTGTTAAACATTTGGAGTACTAAATTATTCCTAAATGCACTCCACTGATCAGTTGGGCAATTTTCTGTATGTACTTCATTGCAGTCTTGCGATCACTGTCATCATATTCACTCTGTTCATCTTCATTAGGAATACACTCCTAAGTCATCTGGAATACACTCGTGAGGATCATGGCTTATGAATTTATGTATTAAGTTATGAAGCAAACAATAAGCAATGATAATACAAACTTGGGTTTCTGTTGGAAAAAATGAAGGGGCGCTAAGATTTTCCAATGACCCTTCAACAATTCAAAACACCTCTCAATAGCATTCCTAGCTCTAGAGTGATTCATGCAAAAATACTCTTCAGTTGTCTCAGAATGACGACCTTCCCATTCATTGAGGTGGTACCTATGCCCTCGATAAGGTGCCAGAAATCCATTTGATTTGCAATATTCAACATCAACCAAATAATAACATCCTAAACTAAGAACACTAGTTAAATTAATAAATGCAAGTATTCTACAAATTTAAAACTCAAACTAATAATTCCAACTTCAAAGTAAAAGTATTTGTTATTTACCTTGGGAGACTTTAAGACCAGATGGTCTACTAATGGCATCATGAAGTACTCGACCATCATGGGTAAATGCTTTCCACTCAAGTAATACATATATGAATTACATTTGTGTACAACACACTCCCAACACATTTATTGCAATCCCCCCTTTCTTTTGTGATAACGTTGCTTTTCTTCTTTAGGAGGTATCACTTAGACAAAAGTACTGTCTAAAGCACCTAAACAACCCTATACTAATTTTTAATTATAATAATTAGAGGTAATTATTATAATTATAGATTGAAATAAAAATACAATTAAACTAAAAAATTATAGGATATTAAAAAATTCTTACCTTAAAACGGTTTCCAACTATCTTCTTCGTAGTCATCGCGTATCGGTTCAGGTTTCCATAGCAATATATTATGCAGTTGTAAACTTACTAGAAGACATAGATTGAAATGATGACTCACTATCTCCCGACTTCTTTTAAAAAGGAGACACATCGTTCTATTTTTTTATGATGTGCCAACACGTAGACAAAGAATGTTACAATTTCATCAATGGTGGTATTTTTTGTGGATTTTAAACCCCCAACATCTTGTACCATATCATACAATATATTGAATGTTCTCCAATTCATTAGAAGTTCACTAATACTTATTTCACTGCTCTCTTTTGTAAGGTTGAACATTCATTCCACATATGCAATCGATTTGTCCTCCTTATTTTTTATTTGATGAATCCTAATTCGATGATATACAAGAATTTCAATTTGATAAAGTACAACAACTAAACACACCATGAGTATTCCATATATATTCCACAAAGTGAACAATAATCTACGTCTTCTATAGTTAAACGGTAGTCATGCTATGTTTATCTACATCATATAACAACCGATATCACCAATAATAAGACAGAACCAAAACCATACATGAATAAATATCAAATAGCTTATGTAAACATGAAAAAATAAATACTATTACAGTTATTAATATGCTTGTAAAAACAATAGTTCTTTCTATCTAACAACATTCGACAATGCAGAGCATGACTACAACACCTCATACCAATCACATGCCATATATGTTGGCATTCCGAAATTGGATTATATATGCTGCAAAGTTAGAAATTATGCAAACTGCACTTTGCATAGTGGCTACATGTTCTTTTAATCTTCAATTGGTTCACATCTAGAACAAGCCAAATTAACATCTACCAAAAATCAACTAAAATGACACTGTAAATGACTCAACCATAAGCTTTTTAAAACCTTCAAACCAGTGATTGGGTTGTCAGCCTAGGACAATCAACATCCCTAGCATCAAAGAAAGATTATTTCCCATAGAAAAGTCTAGTCTAACCAAAGAATCGTGCTCACTTCTATAATATATCGTAAAGCTAAGAATTTTTAACATATTTATTTGGTACTTTCAAGAAGATTTTATTGAGAAAAACAACAATTAATATCTTCTTCAAGATAAAGAAGAAGGATGCTTGTAAAAACTCACCTCTGCAAGAAGGGGAAAAAGAGGGCCGATTGAGAAGATGGGGGAGAAGAAAGGGGAAGCAAAGTCATCGGTGGGCTGGTAGGGAAGAAGGGACACGGTCAGGTGGCCATCTGGGGAGGCAAATCCTCCAGTCAGCGGGCATCTGGGGAAGCAGGGACGCGACTTGCAGGGTGAGCGGAGAAGAAAAGGCGCAGACACGAAATGCGAAACGCAAAGAAAAGAAGGGAACGGAAAGAGGCGAGGGCAGGCAGTCGTCCAGGGGAGCAAAGCCGCCAGCGGATGGGCGGGCTAGTAAGTGGGGAAGTAGGGACGCGACGCAGAGACGAAACTTGAGAAGAAAATGGAAGGAGTCATGCGGGGCGGGACGGGGCTGTGTCGTCCAAAAAATCCCCGAAGGAACGCAGAGTCTAGCGATGACTTATGAAATTAAGTTAGGGTTGGGTAGGGGTAATAGGATTAGGATTACTTTTTTAAACCGTTTTAATATCTCGTTTGGTATGATTAATTAAAGATAGGATTAATAATACTTCGTTTGGTATGAGTGATTAGGGATAGAATTAGGGCTGATTAGGGATAGGATTAATAATACCTTGGTGTG
This sequence comes from Kaempferia elegans, assembly GCA_037974815.1. Classification (NCBI taxonomy): domain Eukaryota; kingdom Viridiplantae; phylum Streptophyta; class Magnoliopsida; order Zingiberales; family Zingiberaceae; genus Kaempferia; species Kaempferia elegans. The sequence continues at coordinate 2,286,877 of JBBPFQ010000044.1, forward strand.
AAGAGTGATTATTAATCATGCAATTTATCCTATCCTAATCAACCGAATTAATCCTATCACCCCTACCAAACACTACCAAAGAGTATTAAATTTATATTTTAATTTTGATTTCCGTTTATTAAGTATCAAGAATGAGAATGACATTAATCTCATTTTCATTTCAGCCTCCTACATCTTTCTACCAAATATTCTTGAGTTTGAAGGAGAATTGAAATAAATCTTGACTAAATAACTTTGACATTGTCAACTCTCTAATCAAAAAGTTAAAATTATATCTCATTGTTCTAGGGTTCCAGCTATAGTTTGCAAGATCGTAATCCTGGATCATAGGATCATACGATCCAATGATCTGGAAGCACAAATCGATCCAGGATTATGCAAAATCGATTTTTGTAGTAGGATTGCAGTAGGATTGGTAGGATTTGAACAAAATCGATAGAATTGTAACAAGATTAGAGCAGAATTGCAGTAGAATCAAGGGAACCTTTGCAAGGTCATAACTTTTGACTTGGATTAAAGCACGGGGCATATAATATATTAAATTGAAACTCGTTCAAAGATTTATAATTAATGTTAATATTTACTCTTAACCACCTAGTTTCAAATCTAAAAAAAATATCATTTAAAGTCTTTTTAGGTCAGAAAATTTTATCTTTTTTTATTATTTTTTTTAATCTTTTATAGAATTAGGCTAGGATTTTGAGATTATTTAAACATGTGTTTAATTATTTTTGAGTTAGGTTTTAATCAAAAATATTCTGCCATTTCTTTTCCTTAAATGGAAAATTTATCAATAGAATATTATTTTCGGCGTTCATATTCGAATCAAAAGATTCATCAATAGTTTCTGCTACGTAGATTAGGTGCTTTGTTGGCCTTTAAATTGGATCATCTTTAAACCAAGGGAATATTCTTGAGATTGAATGTGAGTATTATTATTGTGTTAATAGAAATTTTATATTTTTTTCATATAACTATTATTGAGTAGTAGTGCTATTATGCGAGAATGATAGTTAAATTACTAGTTAATTTAAATTTGCATATGTAATAATGTAATTAGAGGTGTTGATGGTAAATGATTAAATATATATGCAAAATTAGTAATCTATTTATATGTAAATAAGTTTTTTAGATATTTTTCTAATCATTAATCATGTATTATGAAATTTTAATGGTTTTT
>JBBPFQ010000044.1:2306663-2317536 GCA_037974815.1 Kaempferia elegans
ACTCTAGATCTATAATTGATTAATGAGAAACTTTTTCAATAATACCCGCAGCCGAGGGATATTAATGTAATTTTATCATAGGCTTCACCAAATTAATTGTAAATATGTTAATATTGGGGTCAGATTCTTAATAATATAGTAAGATGTATATTAAATATTATAGTTTATATATTTATATATATTCTAAAATCAAATATATTTTAAAATGTATATATTTTAAATTTTTTTTAACAATTAAAAATTTTAGAATTATTTATAAAATTTTAAAATTATTTTAAATAGTTTAAATAGTTTTCTGAAATTTTAAGCTATTTTTAATTTATAAAAATAACTTAAATTTTGATTTAAAATAAATTATTAGTATGAATTTAAAATTTTTAATAAGAATATTTTTATTTTTTTTTTAAATAAAAATATAATTTATATTAAAATTATATTAATTAATTAATAGTTTATTTAAATAATTATTATTTTATATAATATATATAATTATAATTTATGTATTAATTAACTATTAATTAGAAATTATATATAATTAAATCATAGGGTTTATAAAAAAAATTATCACTAATATAATCCATATAATATGGTTTATAATTATAATTTTTTTATTTTAATATAACGATTTTAATTAAAATCATTATATTAAATTTTAATAAAACTCTAAAATTCCTCGTGATTCTGATTTCTGCCTTTCTTCTCCCCTCGCGATTTCGTCGCTTCCTATCTTTCTGGGCGATTTTCGTCAAGCATACTCTCATCTCTCAAAATGAAATCATACTTGTTCAAAGAGTGGTTGTCGCCTCGCTGTCGCATCGTCGTCACAGCCTCGCTGCCACCTCCCCACTACTAATCTCTCGCAAGTTGCCTTTACCGATGCTTCCAAGTATGGAATTGATTTGATTCCTTCTGTCTCGATTCATTCTGTTGCGCTTGATTCCTTCTATCATGAACGCGAAGACGCACACGATGATGCATGCAAATTTATCGCGCGTGTTGTGTCAGTGCCACTCTCGTGTAGGAATGGTAAAAATTGTCCGTTTCGGGCGGCACAAAATAGTATTTCAAACCTTGACTCGAAGTACACTATTTCTTACAGTTGTAGGAGGGTAGCTCAGCCTAGTCAATAGTATTCGGATTATATTGTTACTCGCCATTTCTAAAGTGCACCTTTCAGTTCCAAATTGTAAATCTAAGTCGCCAGGAAGGGTGGGGTTGGGAGTGCACATCACTTAGATCGTGATGGAAGAGTATAAAAGAGCAGGTTTTTTAGAATATATGTAAACTGCTGGCATTAGCTTCTCAAGTCGCATCAACCTTTCTTGTCTAAGTGGGCATAGGCAGGCGATAAGTTCTCACCCTCACACGAATGGTGATAACAGCTAAACAGAATCAATGTCTTGCCTAGGGTAGTATTTTCAGAAGTAGGCCAGACTGAACAATTCGATGATTAATCTAAAATTCAATATCAAAGCGGTCCAATTTGAGGAAAAAAAAGATTGAGAATGATGAAAATATATTTCAACCAGATAAACCAACTAAACATCATAAATTGATCAAACATATGACTGATTGTCACTGCATTATATATAGTGACGGAACCAAAATTTTCATCTAGTTAGGGAACTATATAGTTAATTATAAAATAGATTGGGTATTTATATTGAAGATTTACAAATAACCTTGACTGCAAAATTGTATCAAAATTTTCTCTTATTTTCTTTTTCATGCAAAAAGGTCAACAACAAAATTTATATACAAATCTTTCACCCTTCAAAAGACTAGAATGGCACAGTCTACAACCAAAGCAAAGGTCTTCTGACTAAGAGCTTTGATTTTAAAACTTCTAGTGTTTTGTTTGTTTGACAGAATAAGTTGTTTCTTATACTTGAATAAAGCTCACAATACAGCTCTGTTACTGTCTTTGACAATCCTTCAGGATTCATTGCTAAATTGCCCATGATCCAAGCAGCGCATGGATCCCAACTTAAGTCAATGCATCTCATCATCCTATCCATCAATCTATTAAACTAATTCTTCTTTAGTTATAAACAAAAACAATCTGAGTTTTTTTTGAATGCATAATTCAACTTAATACAATAAGATTTTAAGCATCAGTTAATGCCAAAATGAGTGATTTGTATATGAAGCCACTTGACCAAAACATTAACACCATAGAATTCAGTCAGTAGTATTGTCTCAGATGTTTGGCATGTGAAACCTATGAACATAGCTGAAATCAAGATTGGAACTAACACAAATTTGGTAAGTAGAACCGCTAAGCCAATATGTTGTTCCTCTCCCTCAAGTTTAACTTCTATATGGTTCTTAATAACAGATTCATTGTATCCACTATAGACTGCTAGAAAAATGAGGAATACGGCTGTATTTTGAGAAAAAATTATCACGCTGATAGTTTCTAAACTATTACCTTGATTTAATTGTGTTGCAAACACTATAGTTGTATAAGTCTTCCATACCTAATTCCCTATGCGGTCGCTTGTCGCCGGCGCTGCTGGAGAGGAGTGAGATCTAAGAAACGAGATGCCACAACAGAAGGGATAATATGGTATGCTGTCGCCTCTCGTCAGTTCTGCCTAAGAGGAAGAGTGAGGGCTGAGAGGAAGAGGGGAGAGGCCGAATGGGTAAGCTGAACGGTTGGAGATAGGAGATGCTGAGAGGCGGAGGTGATGGATGAATATTGGAGTACCGGCGCCGTCCGGTGCCGAGGAAAAACGAGCCGACGCGCCCGTGCCCGTGCGCGACAGTGAGTTGTGTAAGTCGGGCGATGCGAGAAATGGGGCGGAAACACGATCTTGTTCCGAGATACCTAAAAAATCTCTTTTTGGAAGGCTTTTTAACAAAATAGAAAAATCTCAGTGTGTTTATTACATAAACACTCCTATATTTATTAAATTTCATAAATACGTCATATTAAAAGTGATTTGATTTCAAATTGAAATTTCAACTTTTTACTAGACGACGCAAATAAATTTTTAAAAACATCAAATCATATAAGTTAATTTTCAAAATTACTGAATCATATATTCACTTTTCATTTTACCCTTAATCAGTTGACTTATTTTCAATTTGAAAATCTATCGATTAATTCTTTTAACCATTCAAATCGATTTCTCTCTGTGCTAAAATTTTAAAATTTTGAATAAATCAGTCAACTAATTTACTTTTTTTAATCAAAGTTAATTTTGGACAAAAATCGACTGATAGATCAAACGATCTCGAATTGACATAAAACTAACTCCTATGTGTTCGGCTAATTTTCATAATTATATTCATGCCCTCAAAATTATTTTTTCCCCCAATATATTGAAAACAGTAATTTTTTAAGTATAAATTAAATTTTTTACCAATATATTGAACACGTTCATGTTTAAAAAAAATGACAGCTCTCAATATATCGGGCATGGATATAATTAGGAGAATTAGACAAACACATATGAACTAGTTTCATGTAAATCTGAGGTCGTTTGGTCCATTAACCAATTTTAGACAAACTCGTTGATAGACCAAATAACTTCGATTTGATATAAAACTAGCTCATATGTGTTTATCTAATTTTCCTGATTATATATGTGTCTTTAAATATCAATTTTGATACAATATATTAAGAGCAGTGATTTTTTTAACAAGAATTAAATTTTTTGAACACATTTGTGTTAAAAAAACACTGCTTTTAATATATTGAGTTACTGATTGATTGACCAAACAATCTCGGATTGGCATGAAACTAGCTCTTGTTGGTGCAATTGTCTCGGGTCAAGCTGACCAGTTTAATTAATCATAAGTTAGTTCAAGCTTGAGTATTGATGTTTGAGTTTTGATGTTTGACAATATATGAAGATTGCAGGTACAATTGTCCATACGGTAGATTGACAATCAAAGGTTGACTAAAAGTCAAAGTAGGTCAAGGTTGACCAAATACTTGACTAAAAAATTCCTAACTGGAGGTTAAATAATGGCAAGTCCAACATTGGTAGAAAAGAAAAGTCTAAGTAGGTTAGGTTTACCGGACACTTTGTGTGGAAAGTCTGTGAGTGAAATAAGATAGTTAGAAAATCCTGGTGAGTGAAGTCAAGTGAACAGACCTAGTAAGTAAAGCTAGGCAGTGTGAAAATCCTAGTGAGTGAAGCTAGGTGATGAAAAGTCTCGGTGAGTGAAGTCATCCAGTTGAGAAAGTCCTGGTGAATGAAGCCAAACAGATGAGAAAATCCTGGTAAGCCAAGTGAAAAGATTTAGTGATGAATCTAGGAAGTGTGAAAATCACTAGCGAGTGAAACTAGATAGATGGAAATCCTGGGGAGTGAAGTCAGGTGAGAAGTCCCAGTGAGTGAAGCTAGGCAATGAGGAAACTCTTATGAGTGAAATTAGACAGTGGAAATCTAGGTAGGTCAAGGATTGGCCGGACATCTGGTATTTTGGAAATCCAAGTGAGTCATGGAAGACTAGACACTTAGCACGAATGAAAATTCAGGTGGGTCAAGGTTAATCAAGCATCTGGTAACTGAAAGTCCAAGTGGGTCATGGAGGATCGAACACTTAGCATGAGATGGTATGTCTAAGTGGGTCAAGGTTGACTGGACACTTGGCATATGGAGAAAAGTCCAATGCAAATGCACAGAGGGCTTCCCAATCAATCAGCTCATCGATTGAAATAGTCCAATCGATCAATTGATCAATTGGGGTTGAGTTTCTCGCAAAGATACGAGGCAGCCAGAATCAATTAGTCAATTGATTATTCTAGTGGTTTCTGCAAGAGCACAGTGCACCTCTGAATCAATCAGTTGATCAATTGAGGCTCCCGATTGATTGGTCAATTGATTGGGATTTAATCGTTACGCAGCTGCATGTTTAAAGATGTGTTCGTTGCTTCGCCGATTGAGCTCTCTTCTTCCACCAATTCTTCTCAATTTCTCACCACTAGTTCTTGAAGGTTCTTGGAGCAAAGTGTTGTAGTATTACCAAGCATCAAGAGGCGATTCAAGCAACAAGAAAGTGCAAACTGGGGTTTCATTATTGTAATCTTGTAAGATTTATTTTGTATTAGGTTCTCCTTTTCTCTTGTTGTATTAAGAGCTTGTACGAGGTTTCTCCAATTCCGGAGTATTTCCGAACATGAGTGTTTACATAGTGGATATGTGAGAGAGGATTGGATCCTTGGATTAGTTACCTCATCTTGAGGTGGATATCAAGTAAATCCTTAAGTTAGCATTTGCTTCAATGTTTTCCGCTGCAACAACTCATCGATCAACCCCCTCTAGCTTTTCAAGTGTTCCAACAAATGGTATCAAAGTGAGGCCGCTCTTCACCGGACTCATCGCTGGAAGGGCAACCAGCTAGGGGAAGAAGAAGAAGTTAAAGCCCTAATTTCAACAAAGTTAAAGACTTTATCAAAAGGTTCAATTTCAAGATGAATTTCTGATGGACTCAGATTTGATTCAAGAATTCCTCCTCTATTCACATCAACAACAAGCTTCAATTCTTGAAAATCAAGGATCAAAATTTACTCATGATTGAGATAGAGCAATGGTTTGCTCTAATGGAAGGCTTTCAAGCTCCAACAAATGAGAAAGGCAAGCTCATCAAGAATAGCAAATGGAGCAAAGATTAAATCAAGAGAAGCGAGGCAAATGACAAAGTGATCAAAATATTGGTCATTCTATTGCCAAGCAATATCTTGAGCAAAATTGGAGAATTTGAAGATGCTAAGGAGTTTTGGAACAAATTGGCAAAGGTTCATGAAGTCCCCTCTACTATGCCAATTCAAGAAGAATCCAAAGAGGGAGACTGATCACAAGGAAGAAGATTCGATGGCTGAAAGGTGTTCAACATCCGAGGAGGAAATTCAAGAAGCATCCACCTCAAGAATTAAGGGGGGAGCGCCCATTGGTGACATCGGAGCAAGTAGAAGCTTCTACTTTCGGGTCAAATAGAGGATAATGTGTCACATCTACAAGTAAAGCTATAACAATTTCCATTGTTAAAAATAAAAATAATATCATTTGCTTTGAGTATAGGAAAAAAATACTACAAAAGTAAGTGTCCAAAGTTGATCAAGAAGAAGGGTCAAGTGACATCCAAGGGTGAAGAGAAGCCAAAAGAGGTAGGCCCTGTGGTATGAAAAAGCAAGGAGCACATTGTGTATTTTTCTTGCCATCAAAGTGGACATTATCTGAGTCAATGTCTAAAGGGGAAAAATTCTACCAAGGACAAAGGAGGAAGCTCAATTCAAGGGGAAGCTCTTAAGAGTAAATTCAAGGTGTCATTTATTGATACAATTCCTTTGTGTAATGATAAAAAAATATGCTTAGTCTAATTTCTATTATTTTAATGTTATTTACCATAAAAATAAGAAGCATAATAGAATTAAGAAAAACATGTAGCATATTATGCTAGAACTGCCTTACTTAAGGATACGAAGGTGGAGAATGATTTTGGCAAGAAATCCAAGAAAAATGGATATGTGCCTAAGTTAGAAGGAAAAGTTCTCAAAAGATAAATAAAAAAATCTAAGTTAGAGGATTTGTGGATGGAGAATCAAGTCTTGGGGTCAATACTTAATAAATTAGAAAGGATCCTAGATAAAATGACAAACAATATTAAAATGTCAAAGGAGCACAATCTAGCTAGGAATGTATGAGCAAGAGTCATCCATCCAATGGTAGGAGGGGTTTGGAATATAAACTTTGGGTAATTTTCAAGGGAATATTACTATTTAAAAATGAAAGGTTCATATTATTTACTCTTTAGAAGAGTAAAATGTGTCAAAATTTGATAATTCGACTTTATTTAAATTGGCACAAATATGATAAAGTCAAAGAAATGTCAAGTTGGGAGTTTGGTATTTTTTTGGAAGAAAATGGCAACAAGGAAATATTTGGGTTTAGCATGAATTTAAAGATTAAACTTAGATAGATAATCTAGGTATACTGTTTATGCTAATTTGTCATCCTTTGATTGCTTATCACATGCCATGACATCATATTTTACATCTATATTTTTATTAAAATATTATATGTCATGTGATACATACATCAAGTAGTCATAGTAGATTTTTCTTTCGAAAAAGTATTTATTTGATGTATATCATAATCATTCATGCATTATTTTAAATTCCTTAGAATTAAGGACAATGACATTAATTAACCAATGACATCTTAGGTGGATGATCAATTTTTAACATGTCTAGTTAGATATAAATAGTTCAGGGAAAACCTATTTTATTCATCTCACAAGACCATAAGTTGACTTGCATGTGTTTTGATGCGCATTAGATATAAATGAGATGTTAGGAAGATGAACACAAACTCAAGATGTTAATTTACTGCATCTAGTTAAATTTTAATTTCATCCAAACATATAGATTATATGTTATCTACTCATTGGGAAAGCTAATGTACAAGTTATGTGCATTGAGCCCAAGAAATATGATTGGAAATTTATTTTGAAAATCATTTCGAAAACACTATAGAAAACTTTGGTGAAAGCTATCTTTTAACAGGAATCACCAATGATTAGTTAAACACAAACTAGAGCAAAACATTGAAGTTTTCAATGGTTTTAAGTTTTGTGTCAATTTTTGAAAAGGGGATGCATTTTCTCAAAAAAACTATTTTTCCATGATAGTATATGATATAAATAATGTATACACAAAATTTTATGATTTTTGAAAAAAAAAACATAGAATTATTTAGGAATTTCTGAAATTTAATTTCAGAAAAATCAGAAACTCAATCGATCAGCTGATCGAATGAACATGATTTTTTCACGAGCACAGAGCCTCACAAAATCGATTAGTTAATTGATTGGCCCTAACTTGATCGATCAATTGATTTGATTCAAGTGCTTTTCCGTGAATAGAGCCTCGCGGAATCAATCAATTGATCGATTGAATGACTTTGATCAATTGAGTCCCAACTTCAATCGATTGGAAAAGCTGATTTTTTTGGCTATGTTAGTCTGATTTCAATCCATTAAGTCATGTTAACAATCCTTAAAAAAATTCACTTATAAACATTTAAGGGTAGTTTTCTTGATGAAAACAAGAAAGGCATAGTTAAAGAAGATTAAGTTGGAGTTTAGGATGAGATTTAGCTTTCTTTGTTGAATTGCTAACCTCATAATTTCAAAATTTGGGTTTCCTAGAGTTTTAGAAACTCCAAGTCATTATTGGTGAAATGACAGAAGTTTGGAGTATGTTTTGAGGGGAGAGTTACTCCTTGAAAGCATGATTTATATTTTTTTAAAAAAACATTGGAAGGTTGGAAACCTTCTTTGTGAATGCTCTAGGTTGAGCATGGGAGACTATGGAAGATGGAAAATCTTTATTGTCATGAATGGATCTTTAGGGTAAGCAAGCGATTAATGCTCAAGAGTGAGCATTGGGCATAATGAAAGGTATGAGACTCTCATTGTATCCCTTTGATCATAAAGACTATAGGGTGAGTTTTGATGTGTGTAAGGGAGAGAATTTGTAAGGTTTAAGTTAAGGATTTCTCCATATTTAAAAGGGGAAAGATTAAGTCTAATTAAACACGTTGTCAAACATAAAAAAGGAGGATATTATTGGTTCAATTGTGCTCGGGTCAAGTTGACCAATTTGACTAAGCTTGAGTTGGTTCAAGCTTGAGTCATGATGTTTAAATTTTGATGTTTGATAATATATAGAGATTACAGGTGCAATTGTCCATATGGGAGATTGACAGTCAAAGGTTGACCAGAAGTCAAATAGGTCAAGATTGACCAAATACTTAATAGGGAAAGTCCTAATTGTAGGTTAGGCATGGGCAAGTCCTATTGGGGGTTGGATCGGCTACTTCCTACGATGTTAGCGCAATCCAAAAATCAAAAACAAAACAAAGTAGGAATTTACACTAAGATAAGAATGAAAAGATCAAACCGCTAACATGTCGTCTTTACATGGTTCGGAGATTGCTTACTCCTACACCACGATGTGTTTGTAAGGTGGACGACTCCTTGATCCTTCGGTGGATCAATCCTCCCTTCGGTGGATCAATCCTCGACTACGTCGGCTAACATGATCCTCCTTGTTGGTAGAGAAGTCTTTCAACAACCTCGACCAAGCTCTCAGATGTGCTTAAGTTAGGAGGACTACTGATTAGGGTTAATCACCTCTAATCTCATCAACCATAATAAAGCTCCCAAGCCTTGATTATATAGGCAACCACTGCACAGCATAGCTGATTTTTCCATTATCAGTCGACTGCTATACTTTAGCACACATGGAGATATAGCCATTACACCCCAATGGCTATGTACCAGTCTACTGCTAACTTTAGCAGATGACTGCTCCACTTGAGTTGAGCAAACAAAAGTATTTTGTTCACTCCCAGTTGACTGACCCCAATTGACTTGTACATTCACAGTTGACTGACATGAGTACAACTCACTCTTGCACTCATCTTCGTGACTCACTCGACTCTTCCTTGCAGCCTTGACCTCTTGCCTTCAAGACTTCTTTCTTTGGTGATCGTCCCTCAGATGCATACAAGCTCATGGCTCGCCTCTATGCCATCTTCCGCATATGCCTCAAAGTGTGCTTCCCTCAGTCTTGTCCTTCTGCTTTGTCCATGGTCCCTTGGATGCTCCATCCTTCATCAGACTCAAAGTCGTCAAGTTGAGTTATCATCCTTGCCATGAGTCGTACTTCTGGACTTCACTTGCCAAGCCACACTTAGAATTACGTTGCCAAGGCTACACCTTTGGACTTACACAACTAATGCCTCCACTTGGACTTTCACCATTTGGATCTATACACATGCACTCCACAACACATGTCAGTACATAATGCAAATCCTAACTTAAACTTGCCTAAACATCAAAACCTTAGGTTACAACTATTGCTCCAACAATTTTCCATTTTTGATATTTGATAATATGTATAAGTTAGAAAAAACATAACAATAATATAAACATGCACATAGATATGCTATCTACTCATGCATATGCAATGAGACCTAACCATAGACTCCCCCTACACCTAAGCTCCCCCTTGAGCTAGAAATTTTATGCAAAGGCATTTAGGTTCCCCATTTAAATCTAAATTTTTCCCCTTTACCACTCATCAAAAAGAACTCCAATAATATCCTAATTGTTGAATTCTAATCATCTAATAACCAATGATCACCATATACCAATCTCCTATAAGATTAGATACATGTATTTCCCCCTTTTTGTCACTACAAATATTGAAAAATAGTTTTCAGACTGTATCAGTCAATTGCTGCAAGTGCCAGTCGACTGCCCCATCAATTTCAACATGCTGAACCATTTTGTGATCGATGAATAGTGCCACCAGTCGACTGGTAACTGCACCAGTCGACTGGCATCCTATTTTAGCCTAATTTAGAATTTCTGACACTCTTTTAGAAATGCACTAGAAATTTCATAGATATCCAAAAATTTCTAAATTTTATGGAGAGGTCTGTTTTACCCGTATCTAGTTAGGAAAAATACATTTCAAAATGTATATATCTCAGATCTAATTTTGACATAAAACCCAAAACTATCTAAATAATTCAATTGAAGCTTGACCTAAAGTACTAGTTTTAGCTTCCACTTGATGTATCTGCCCATACCAAACCACAATACATCCCTATCATTGGTTTATATGACATTTATACATGTAAAACCAATTTATATGCACTATAACCCCTAATGTCATATTGTCATTCATGACATACATCCTAAATGTGTTAACCAACTAGATCAAAGGCTTAAGTTCATCTCTAACCCTTGGCGCACTACCTGACCTATCTACCATAGGTCCCAACTCCCAAAGGCTCCTTGAGCTCCCCCTAGAGCTCTTAGCCTTAGCCACCTCCCTAGGTGACGC
>JBBPFQ010000044.1:2328586-2339370 GCA_037974815.1 Kaempferia elegans
ATTACCTCACAAGCCATGGCGTACATGCCCTACCGGCAAGAAATTATTCCACCGAGAACTTACAAGGATTAAATTGGGTCATAAGACCTACTCAAGTAAGCATTCCAATGCAACCTTCTGAGGTAAATAGCAGGAACCTAATGGACGGTCGGATATCCCTAAATTTTAGGCATTATGTTGCGGCACAAACTTCAAGGCCACCACATTATAAAGCCAGTGATGAAGAGGTGGAATCTGATGAAGAAACATTAACGTCACACACTCTCGCGGTCCTTCTTGAGAGCGACCTTAATGAATATGGCACAAACTACTGCCATATTAACATAACAAAAGAAGATGATGGACTAATCTACACTACTGACGAAGGAGATCCATGTCTTGGTATCAAAACTTTCCCCTTATTCCATTATTCCTCAACAAAAATCATCTGGTGCTGCAGGTTATGATTCAACAGCATGCAAAGATTGCACCATCGCACCCAGGGGCAGAGGCTTACTCCCAACAGGGCTAGCAATGGAAATTCCATGGGGAACTTATGGGTAGATATAGGCGCAGGAGTAATTGACTGCGACTATAGAGGTGAAATTAGCATCATGATCTTCAATCATTCCGATGCAGCGGTTCTCATTCGCCAAGGGGAACTTATAGCCCAGATAATTTTTAAAAGAATTATTTTCCCGGACATTTATGAAACCCCAGAGTTATCTAACACCAGAGGAGACGGAGGATTCGGATCTACATCCCAAGCTGAGTATGATGCCACTTTTGAGGAAAGAGAATCATTTTTTTCTCAACCTTATCAAAAGGGGAGTTTGGCTCGATTGAGGAAAATGAGGTAGAAGATCTACTCTTCCTTACCCATCTCAGAGCCTTACTCATCTCACTCCAGATTGTCTTCATAATAGCCATCCCTACAAGAACCTGATCCTACGCAAGTCCAAAACCCAACTTCTACACCAGAAAAATGAGGTATGCACAAACCCAATTTCCTCTCCGACTTCATCTATTATAATTTACCTATTACCCTAAGAAAAGGGATAAGAGAGTGCACTAAATATCCAAGATATCCATTGACCAAATCATGTATTTTCACAATTTTCTTCATCTCACAGAAGTTACTCAGCAAATTTAAACATCATCCCAATTCCTAATACGTTATTTGAGGCTTTATTTGATGAGAAGTAGAGAGAAACTATGAGAATAGAGATGGAGGCACTTGAGAAGAACAAAACGTGGAAAATCATGGAACTGTCACAAAATGAAGGAGCAGTGGGATGCAAATGGGCGTTTATCGTTAAGTACAAATCAAATGGTCACTAGAGAGATACAAGGTGAGATTGGTTGCTAAGGACTACACACACAAACCTATGGAGTGGACTATCAAGAAAAATTTGCATATGTGGCTAAGATGAATGCAGTGAGGCTTCTATTGTCCTTGGTCGCAAATTTCAATTGGGATTTACAGCAATTTGATGCAATAAATGTCTGCCTTCATGGCATTATATGGACTCAAGCAATCACCAAGATTTGGCAGATTTACAAAGGTGATGCTCAATAATGAGTATAAACAAAGTCAAGGGGATCATACATTATTCATCAAGCACATGGCTTCAAGGCAAGTTCTGCTCTTCTAGTGTATATTGATGATATAATTATTACTAAGAACGATGAAAAAAAAAAGGAAGCCTTGAAAAATTGTTTGACAAAGGAATATAAGATCAAAGACTTGGGGAGCTTGAAATACTTCCTTGGGATAGAAGTAGCTTAGTCTCGGCAAAGTATCTTCATTTCCCAACAAAAGTGTGTGATTAACCTCTTGAAGGAAACTAATAAATTAGCATGTAAACTTACCTCAACTCCGATTATCCCAATCACAAACTTGGAGAAGTAAATGATAATAGGGCAGTAGACAAGTAAGGGTTCCAGAAATTGATTGATAAGCTAATATATTTGGCACACACTCGGTGAGACATTGCCTATGATGTGAGTGTAATAAGTCATTTAATGCATAATCCTAAAGAAGTTCATCTACAAACTACGAAAGCTAATCTAGGAAAAGAAATTTTATTCAAGAAAGTTGAGGGGTTGATTCTTGAACCTTACATTAATGTAGACCATGCAAGATACAGATGTTCTACAACACCTTAGTGAACCTTCCTAGGTGGTAATCAAGTCAAGTGAAGGAGCAAGAAACAAAATGTGCTAGCTCGATCTAGTGCAGGGCTATGGCTCAAGGTGTGTGAACTAGTGTGGTTGAAGATTATCCTTTAAAATCTCGAGATAAAGTGAGAGGAACCTATGAGACTATATTGTGACAATAAATTGCTCATAATTCAGTACAACATGAAAAAACACATCGAGATTGATAGACACTTTATAAAGGAGAAGTTAGACAACAAGTTGATTTGTACTCCCTATGTGCCTATAAAAGAGCAACTTGATGTGTTTACAAAAGGACTTAATGGATATGACTTCTCAACGATTATATCCAAGTTGGAAATGGATAATAGTTATTCACCAACTTGGGAGGAGTGTTGGAAAGTTGGCATCTATTTTAAGATAGTTGATCATGGAAAACCCTTGATATGAGGATCCAATTTAGGAATAAAATATTATAATTTATTCTTTTCCATTTTTTTGGTTTCTATACATAATTAATGTTCAATGTACATATACTCATTATTGTGCACAATGAACAAAAGTAAGAGAGAATTTCATTCTACATATCATGACATGTTCTTAGGAAGAAAACCGCCGCATCAGCGGCCCCTAGAGTTGGCCCCACGGATATAGAGGGTGGTAAATTCAAGTGCATATTATGTTTGTTTTTCTTCTAACCATAACTTCTACTAATTTTAGTCACTTCCTCAAAAGTATTGTTATATTCCCAGTTGCTACCTTAATTGCATGACGAGGTACTTGAATGGAAGGCCCATCACATAGAAGCGACAACCTAGCCATTGTTAAATATCAAGTACTAATGATACGCTATAATTAAATAACAGAATTAATCAAATTAGATTAATGGCAGATAACAAATTATTATATTCACAATAACATATATTGTGTCTAACAGTACCAAATCATGTCAAGTGAGAGCAAATCGCATGGGACAACAAAGTTGAATGAGAGGTCCTTAAGCTTATAGTAAGATGATAAGCTGTAGTTAGGTTAAGTGGTTCAAGATTATATTTAAGAAAGTGAAAGAGACTTTATATTCTCCTCATACGAATTAACTAGGATTTAATTTAGGATAGTTAAAATCAATAATGAATTTTCATAATTCTAGTGTATTTAAAAACAATGGATACTCTAGTGACTCAATCAGATCTTAGTTTCTCCAACAGAATTGATGCACAACAATTGGAAACTTTTTCATTGATCAAATGAGATTGGATTGGAAGGGTACCCCTAATTATCAGAATTGTCAAAAGGGCACCCCTTTTACCCAAAAAAAAAAAATCCAAATGGACGCCCCACCATATTTCTTATATTGAAAATACTCTTTTCCCAATGTTGGTGTACCACATTTCTTATATTGAAAATACTCTTTTTCTAATATTGTTGCAGCAACTAGTCCGTAGCAACTACAACATGAAGAAAAAAATAATTTTACTCGATTAAAAAATTTATACATAAATATTTTTATATCAAAAAAAATTTACTGACTTGGTCAAAATTATACAAACTTAAATTACCATAATATTGTTGTATGGCTGCTACACCAGTATAACCAATTAATGGTTGCTTTAGTGTTGTAGAAACCATTAATTTATTGTTACAATGTTTACATTCATTTGAAGATGTTGAAGCGATTTAGATTAAATTTAATCAATCTTGATAAACAGGGAAATTATTTTTTATATAAAAAAAATACTCTATGTATATATTTTTCAATAATGTACTGAACCGCGTAGTTAGGTTTCCGTAATACCAAAATATGTACCCAACTTTCATATTTACCAAAACATGTAGTTGTTTCCCATTATACTCCTCCTTTATTAATATAACTCATAATAGATTGTTAAACTCTTTACCCATTATATGCTAAACTTTCTAATAAGCTCGTGATAAAACATCTCAAAGTTATGCCAATTTTAAAAACTCACGGCTCTTTATTTAGGATATGAAGGCATGGTTACCCTCACGATGATGTAAGGAGTGCAATAAACTTATTTTGAAGTGATTATGGGGTTCGTAAGGTCATCAACAAGTTTTCTATTACACTCCTAGGAGCCTCCTGAGTGTAGCCATGCCCTCAAACTTGGATTTCACTACCTAGACTAAGAACAATGAATTTTTAAAATCTTTACAAAATTAAGACAATTTGTTGCAAGCTGATTAAAGGGCCTAGGCTTGTCATATTTGCTCATCAACACCGCCAAAGGGTTCCTAGGACTCCCCCGGTTCAAACCATGTCAAAATATTGAAATTCTAGACATTGTAGAGTTATCAATGAGTTTTGGCCCAAACTAGTTGATAACCTTGGGAACCTCAAAATCACTTCAAACGAGGATCATCACACTCCTGTGTGTATACCCATGCCCATACCTGGATTCCATAGCCTAGATTAAGAGTTGTGAATTTTTGAAATCTTCACAACCTTGAGATAATTTGGCACAATATCATTAAAGGGCCTAGCCTTGTCATATTTACGCATCAACACCACCAAAGGATTCATAAAAGATTCCTAGGGCACTCCCTTGGTTTAGACCATGTCAAGATTTTAAAATTCTAGATAGTGTAATGCCAAGTTTTGATCAAAAACACACTGATGGCCTTAGGAACCTCAGAATCACTTAAAATCATGACTATTACACTTTTTGGAGTCTCCTGAGTATAACCATGCCCTCGAACTTAGATTCCACAACTTAAATTGAGAAGTATGGGTTTTTAAAATCTTCACAATCTTAAGACAATTTGTATAAGCTCATTAAAAGACCTAGGCTTGTCATATTACTCACCAACAACACTAAAGGTTCCTAGGACTCCCTGGGTTCAGACCATATCAAATTTTGATTAGCAACTTTTTGCCAAACACTCACTAATGGCCTTAAGAACCTTAGAATCACTTCAAACCAAGACCATTACATTCCTAAGAGCCTCCTAACTGTAATCATGCCCTTAAACCTAGATTTCACAGCCTAGATTTAGAGATACGAGTTTTTGAATTCTCCACAACCTTTAAACAATTTGGCACAAGCCTATAAAGGGCCTAGGTCTATCATACTTCTCACTAACACCACCAAATGGTTCCTAGTACTCCCTTGGTTCAGACCATGTAAGTTTTAAAATGTTGGATATTGTAGGGTCATCAATGAGTTTTGACTAAAACTCACTGATGATCTTGCGCACCTAAGAAACACTTCAAACCAAGTTCATTGCACTCTTTACGTGAGTGTAATCATGCCCTCAGACCTAGATTCCACATCCTAGATCGAGAGATGGATTTTTGAAATCTTCACAACCTTAAACAATTTAGCACCGACTCATTAAAGATTTACATCACCAACACCACCAAAGGGATCCTAGGACTCTTCTAGTTCAAATCATGTCAAGATTTTAAAATTTTAGACATTGTAGGGTCATAAAGTGAACTTTAGTCAAAACTCGTTGATGACATTAGGAACATCAGAATCACCTCATTAAGTTCATTGCACTCCTTACATCATCTTGAGTGTATCCATGTCCTCTCGGATATGGATCTCATAGCCTAAATAAAGAGAGTGAATTTTTGTAATTGGTAGAGCTTTGAGATATTTTGTCATAAGCTCATTAGAAAGTTTAGTACATAATGGGCAGAACATTTAGTAGTCAGCTGATATGTTATGGACAATTGACTATTAATAAAGGAGGAGTATAATGGAAAACATCTACATGTTTTAGTAAATATGAAAGTTGTGTAAGCATCTTGAGTATTACGAAAACATAGCTACATGTCGTGTATATTATTTTAACCAAGTTGAATTGGTTTATTTTTACACATTGTAACAATTTTTCGCTACTACATGTTGTAATAGCTATATCGTAGCTACTACAATAGCACTAAGATAAAGGGTATTTTCAAGATGAGAAATATGAGAGGGTGTTGTTTTGACTTCTTTTTTTTAAAAAAAAGTGCGCCCTTTTGATGATTTTAATAATTAAGGGCACCCATTTGATTTTTGCCCATTTGATATTCGATTTTGTAGAAGGGGAGTTTTGGAGTAACGATAAAATTAATATCATGTGACTTTGAGATCTCGAGTCGCAAAAATGCAAGGTAGTATTACGTATAATTGACCCAATATGGTCTAATCCTTCCCCAAGACCTATATTGTCGAGAGCTTCGTACTCCGAGTTGCCTTTTTTTTTATATATATTTGGCTTTGTTGATTAACCAGTTGAACTAGTACAATTTTGTGAAAAATGTATAGCAAGCCTGATTTCGATCAAATTTCAATCAATCATCTATTTTGACTCATAGTTTCACTGAATTTCAATAAATATTATCAATTTTCTAGTTAAATCAAACTTATTTCTATCTAATTTATCCAGTCTAAAGATTTAGTAAAATTCTCAAGTTAATCTTCATGACATGCTCAATTTCTCACAAAGGATTGGATCAATCTTTACTAATACTAATCCAATTGGGGCAATCACATCTGTAATGGTTGACTTGGATACATCTCACAAGATATTAATGTTTTGAAAATTGAGCAAAAATGACAACTTCTTCAACTATATATATATATAAGAAATCAAGACAAGCAAGTTTGATTATACATAAAAGATATGAACCCTAAGGATTTTGCAGTCAACAGACAAATCATATGCAAACTAGCAACAGAATAAATCAAAATCTATGATCGTAAGTTTATTATATTGATATTTGAGTACCAACTTTACCATCTTATGTAGAGGTACTGAGTAAGTGGTTACAACAAGGCTGCATCCTAATCGATTGTAATCAAGATATCAGCTAACAAGAAGCATGAAAGAACTTAACAGGATAGTAAACAAGCAAATACTTAATTGAATCTCAGAGAAACTCCAAGGAGAATAAATCATCTAGATGACCATCCAGCAAAATGGAATGTTGTTGATGGATGAGATGTCAGATTAAAAGAAGTATGAAAGAACTTAACAAGATACCAAACAAGCAAATACTTACACGGATCTCATGGAAACTCCATGAAGAATAAATCAGCTGGATGATCATCAGAAAACATGGAATCCCATTGATGGAGCAAATTGATAGCATAAAGGCTCTAAAGATGAAGCAAATTCTAAAAATCCTTATGATACCTAGATATACTGCCAATTAAATACTTAATGATCTGGTCAGGCTGTAACACATATATGGACCTGTCAGTTCAGACGCATGTCTAGCACGTTATTCAGGTTAAAATAACCTTGCAGAGTGGGATGGCAAATTAGAGGATGAGCTTTGAGATGAGTTAGTGAAGGAATTATTCAAGACTTGGCTAATGTGTAGGTTGACGACAAGTGATCTTTTGTCTTTTTCCAAGGACATCTAGAGGTGGTAGGCCTAATCCAAGATTCAAATTCCAAGTTGGGATGTCTCTTAACTTCAGAAGATGAGGTAATATTTTCAAGTTGGGTTCTCATAAGGTTGCTATAAGAAGTGAACCTAGCTTAAAGTGCATGCTGGGCTTCTTCAAAGGCTTGACAAGCCGTGATGCCATCTATGCTAATCAGAACATGCCATTTGTCATTTGAGATAGTTATTCAATAAAATTGACATATGACATATTGTCTTTGAGATGCATTATCATCACAACTACTGGGTCTCCTAACCTTCCCAGCTTTATAACAAAATGAGGCATGTCGTAGCCTCATTAGTGGGTTGGTCTAGCGAATATTCAGTTCTCTGAACTTTCCACAAAATTCTTCAGGTAATAGTGGACATGATGACATTGTCAACTGAAAACTTCTCTTCAAACAGTTCAAACATTCCCAGGTAAGATAAAACTATATCTAGTCATTACTGAGCCATGTTTCTCTTCAACGAATTCAAGCATTTCTTGATAAGCTAGGAACTCTTTCAATCATCATTGTCAAGTCATGTTTTGAACTTTATTAATCATTTATTGTGTGTGTGTGTCTATCATGAAACTGAATGAGAACAAATGAAACTAAAATTCAGAAATAATAATTAAAAATAAATGATCAAAATATAAGTATAGCTCACCCTATAATAGAAATAGTCATAGAGACGTAGAATATGATATCTATCAGCAGGGTCATTCTTGTTCACAAATTTCAGGAGCTTTATTTCATCAAGGCTTTGATCAAAGAAATCTTTGTTATTCTTGATAATTTTAACACAGACATCCATGCCAGTGTGCAAGTCATGAGCCTGAATTGCTTTGCTAAATGCAGCAGAACCCAAGTATTCAGTAACATGATATCGTCCAGCAATGACAGAATTTAGAACCACATGAAAATTTTTGTCTTCTTCAAAGCCAGTTCTGATAAATGACATTAAGTGAAAACAAAAATTCAAAGTTAGAACAGAAAAGTGAAAAGTAAAACAAAAACAAACCCAAATTTTGGGAAGGGTGAGAAATTCTAAAGTCGTGTATTTAGTTAAGCAGTTAGTGTTTTTTTAAAAAAAAATTGTAAAGGAAAACCAAAGTTCATGCAATATATTAGACTTCACACAGAATATTGCAATAACAATAATAATTTGATGATACCTGTTCCTCCAATGTATCTTACCTGTTTTTCCTATGGACTATTTTGAGATAGAATATTTCAAATTCATCCTCCTGAGCTTTTATTTGTTTTAGTTGCTCCTGCAATGCAGCTACTTCTTCATCTTCTACTGCTTCTCCAGGATCCTCTTCCCTTATCTCATTTGCATCACAGCCCCTTTTTCTGATATTGCCTGTTTCATCATAACAACAGTCTGGCACTGATGATGCACTTGAATTCCTTGATCTAGCACCAGAAGTCCTCTCATCCCTGGAGCTCCTTACAGGAGAAGAGTCGCTGCTTTTTCTTCTCCAAGTAGCAAGCATATCATCAGCAACTCGACCATTTGCATCTTCATCAACTGTATCAATGATCACGTCGCCTGACTTGCCTAAAGATGATGTTTTGCCAGAATCAGCACCCAACATACTTCCAGATTTCACAGGAGGCTGGAAGGAAAAAGCACCATCAACTCCCATTCCTGACAGGTTTATATCCTTTTCATATGCTACAATGTAATTATCCTGTTTATTTCCCCTCATCTTTTCCTTCTTTGACCTATTCAAATTTATATTGATTGTATCACCTTGAGGACATCTTCTGGCAGTGACATCATGGTGAGGAAAGAATTCTAGGTCCCCTTCACTACTTTCCCCAACCAAGCTATCACGAACTTCACTGCCTACATCAGCAGCATCGCTATTAATGCCCACACCGATTGATCTAACTGAACCATGATGGTCATCTTCTATATGTGAACTATCCCGACGGCTTTGGCTAACCTCATTAGGGAATTTGTCATTCTCTAACATCATTAGTTCATTATTTTGTGTGACAAAACCTTTCCAAACAGGTTCTGAATGCATCAAACTTAGTTCTTCAGCATCCATTAATTGCCCATCATAGTGAGCTATTAAATCATTCTCATCTGCTCCACCATATACTCCTAGCATTTTATGACCCATTGGTCCCTTCATAATAGCAACTTGTTCAACATTTTTAGTCTCAAAATATTGTTCACCGGACAAGTATGAATCATCCTCCGCAAAAGAATGATCATCATCTTCATCCTTTCTAGGTGCCTGGCCCTGATGATTACCCATTCCTTTCTCATTGTCGCTTGGATAGTCAATTTCATGTGCTAGAAACCAAGTTTCATCTTCGATTGGCTGTCTCGTATAGCCAACATCATCATCTTCTTCATATTCATCAGAATCCCAATACTCATTTGGGTAGTCAATGGATTCATCAGCAATAGTTGCAAAACCAGATACCAAATCAGAAGTGTCCTCAGCAATTCCTTGACTTACAGAGAGCCAACTACTTCCAATTGTTCGCCTTCCACCTGTAGTAAATTTCAGACTTTATAAAACGGTGGTTTCCACCATTTGGAACACCACAAAGATACTAACAGCAAATATTGAAGATGTGGTTTAAATTCATAGCATCAAGATGTCCTGTCTAATTCAATCCCCAAGATTATGCGAAATCAAGCAAAGATATAAGGTTTCAGCAACATCATTCTCTTTAACCAATAAATCAATTAACAAAAACAAAATCAGAATCTACAAAAATAATTGGAATTCGGTTCATGTTTGAGGTTCCTAATACTTGACAAAAGGAAATGGATTGAAAAGCCTTACAAATTCCCTCTTGATGATGAAAGTTGTGGAACTAGCTCAAAAACATGTGATTTTACCTATTTGTAAATAAGTAGCTGTGATGCTGTAGCACAGACACTCTAGAAAAATTAAGGTGGACAAGAGTCGAGAGCCTACTGAATGACTAACGAGCATGAACTCAGGAGCACACTATAAAACATAACAACCAATTTTGATGATAACCTTTGGCATCAGAAAATATGTATGTGAATTCTGGGTATTTTAGGGCAGATATTTAAAGGATAGTAGGCCAATCATCCAAAGAGACAAGTAATAAACGCACAACTGTCTATAATGAATTTTACAAATGCACCACATTTTGATCAATGAAACTACTTTCAGATAGTTCTGAACTTACAATTTGACCAAATACAGCACCAGACATCTTATCCTTTTAGTATGCTGGTGTTATTCATACTAGTG
>JBBPFQ010000044.1:2453840-2465214 GCA_037974815.1 Kaempferia elegans
AGAGGGATTTGCAATTCTTCTTCTCTACCAATCTTCGCCTATTCGTGGGGGTTTTGGAGGATAGTGCTACTACATTTTCTGACCATCAAAAGGTAAAGTCCAAGCAAGAAGAAAGCAAGCAAAACAAGGTTCGTGTTGTAAAGTCATTTTCAATTTCTTTGTAACTTAAGTTTGTCTTATATGCATTTCTTGTATTTGAGTTTGTATGAAGTTTCTCCACCTCCGAATTATTTTTGAGAAGGAGTGTTTTTCATAGTAGAGTATGTGAACTATGTGGATTCTTGTATGTCACCTTAAGGAGGTGAATACCAAGTAAATTGTAGTGTTAGTGCTTGCTTCGAGTTTTCCGCTGCAACAAATTATCAACAAAAGGATTGAAGCTATTCCCCCCCCCCCCTAGCTCTCACGGAGTGTCCTAACATATCTTCCTTTTGGGCTATTGCCTATGTGAGAAATCCAACATTAGATTGACCTTGTTCTAGGGTCGAGTTTGCTTGATCATCCAGCTTATCGCCTTAACCCTAAGGAAGCTGAAGAATTACAGCATCAGGAGGAGGGGTTGCTACATCCAAGAGAGTATGTGGCCCTATGATGTTCTTGCCCTACTAGTGTTGAAGAAGGATAGCTCATGGCGTATGTGTATTAATAGTAGATTCATCAACAAGATTACAGTGAAGTATAGGTTTTATTTTCCCCACTTGGATGACATATTGGATTAGCTATTTGGTTCTAATGTTTTCTAAAAAATTGACCTTAAAAGTAGATACCATTAGATCAGAATAAAGTCTAGTGATGAATGGAAGACGACATTCAAGAAACATAGGCTATATGAGTGAATGGTCATGCATTTTTGGTTGTCTAACATGTCCAACACCTTCATGAGGTTTATGCATCAAATCTTGCGACCCTTTATGGGAAAGTTTGTAGTGGAATATTTTGACGACATCCTCGTTTACAGTCTGATGTGGGCATCACACTTCGATCATCTCCGTGATGCCTTCAAAAAGTTAAAAATAAACTGCTTATTTGTAAACAAGAAGTGCTCATTTTTTACTATATTGGTAACTTTCCCCGACTTTATTGTGTCTACTAATGGTGTCCACGCAAATCAAGTAAAGATAGATGCAATCTTGGACTGACCTCAACCAAGGACCTTGCATGATATCAGAAGTTTCCATAGCTTGGCTTTTTTCTATCATCGATTCATTAGAAATTTCAACACTTTGATTGCTCCTATCACCGAGTGTCTCAAGGGAAGGAATTTCAAGTGGTATGAAGAAGTATATATAGGTTATCTTTCAACTGGTCAAATAGAGAATGATCAAAATACCAATTTTGGCCCTTTCTGATTTTGATAAATTATTTGAGGTAAATTGCGATGCATCCAACATAGATATAGGGGGTATTATATATGAGTCAATCTGGGCGACCAGTTGCTTTCTTCAGCTAGAAGCTCTCCAAGTCCAAGAAAAAGCCATGACTTGGAGTTCTATGCTATTGTACAGTCCTTGAAGCACTGGCAATACTATCTAGTATAGAAGGAGTTCATCATATTTACTGACCATGAAGCATACAAGTATATCAATAGTCAACACAAGATGGCAGACAGTATGCCAAGTGGGTGACTTACTTATAAGAGTTCACCTTTATGCTAAGGCACAAAGTTGGAAGTCTGAATTATGTCGCAGATGCTATTAGTCGACGTTCTTCATTACTCGTTACCATCAGTACTTGTTTTGCAGGCTTTGAGATTTTTCCAAATATGTATGCAGTTGACCCATCATTTGAAAGAATATTCTAGGAGGTACATGATGGTCTCTGATATGATAGTCAATTACCTTGTGTTGCTAAAAATGACAATCTATTAGTCCATCACTTTGAGGCAAGATGTACAACTTTTTCTGTGGGTGAACCATCTTAATTGACTAGTATTGTGGATTTATTTATGTGTGTAGCAATTCTCATCATGAAGTATAAGGCTTTTTTTATTATTATTTTGAAGTGTCTAAGTACTTGTTATTTCCTCCTGTGTTTTGTTAGATTTTTTTTATTCCATTTTGGGTTTATGTTGGTTCTTTTGAGGATGCCCTTTTTGACTCTTCTAGCTTTCATTCTAGGCCAAAGTTGTTCAGCCTCACAACACTTGTGAGTTGTGACTCAAGGACTCGTGTCATTTTCATTTCATTGCAACTTTGAGTCAACTTGGAATGGATTGCACTTGTGATTCAATTACTTATACCACTTCTAATTTCACAGTACATTCAAGTAAAATTGTGATGTTAAGTTGGGGTTGGTGAACCTTATTACACCCATGATTCAAGGACATGTCATTCCCTACCAGTGATATGGTGTCCTACAATTAACAAATAGTGTATAAATTAAGAAATTATTATATTTCAATTGAGTATTATTGATAGATCAATTATGATGTGAGCTGATTGTTGTTGTCGTCTCAAAACAATAAAAAAAAATCAATTGTACGCAAAAAAATTAATCTTGCCATTGTACCGGGAGGCAGAAGACATAGTTTCATACCCAAGTTGTCACTGTAAAACTTGATTAATTTAATTTGTCTTCTTTAAAAAAAACAGTGTTGGGTCCTTACTGATTGATATGTCAGATCTTATCAAACTTTGACAATCTAGTCAATTGAATCGTTAGACCATTGTCCTTTTCCTCAAGCCATTCTCTTTCCAAGCAAATGACATACACCTAATTCAATTACATAATCTTGCTGGAGCCAAATCCAATCTTGGCACAGGGACCATCCAACTGCTGCAAGCATACAAGCAGATTAGACACACCAGCAGTTCAGTCTCCACTCACCTTTATATAACTAGCAGATCTAAGAGAATTGAAAGGCTCTTCTTTGGTGCAAAAGGAGTTTGTTTACGTGTTGATAACAACACATAAGAATTCAGATTTGAATTACTGAAGAACTAATATTGAGCATCAAAACTTTAAAGAGTACTCACTAAGATTGAAGTTGAACAGATGAAATTAGAAAAGTGTAATAAAAATGCTTTGTGTCGGCAGCAATCAGTCAATGACAAGTGCCATCGCCTCCTCACTTGATGCGTATCACATCATGCTGTCAGAATTATTTGTCTCTTATCTTTCCAATAAAAAATTAATGTTGATAATAAATAAAATAATGACAAATACTAATTTCTTTATTTTTTATAAACTTTTAAAAATGCCCTTAACTTTTTTTAATCTTTCTTTATCTGGACCCCAATTTATTGGTTTTTATAACTATATGTTTTAAATTTTCTAAACAATTTTTTTTGTCAAATCCCTCAATATTTCTAGTTTACTATCGAAATTATAAGACTAACACACCTCGTTTACCCTTTTAAATTACCACCAAGTTGCTTAGAGTATTTTGATATTAAAATAAATTTTAGGGGCATTTTGATATTAATGAAACAATGCTTTAAAAACATTCAATCCTAAAATTATTTTAAAATTTACTATAGTCCTTTGTCATGTAGGCAACACTTATAATAAAGAAAAATAAAATAAATTTTATTAAATCATAGAAGATATTGCTCATCTCAAACGATTTAATATTATCAGCCTCATGATAAGATAAAGATAGATAAATCATAGGAGTATTTTGTTCTAATATAGTAGTCCTTTGTATGAAGCTATTAAACACCTAACGAGATATTTTATATTCACTTAGAATTAATTGCAAGATCTATTGGTGTAACATCTATATAGATACCAACTACACTCACTTATAGAAACTAAAATGTGTTCAATCATGATTGTACATCTTCTACAGTATTTTTAAATTACTTTTCAAAATGCAACCAATTATCAAAGATGAACTTTTTGCTATATATGTATATATACACCCCTTACGCACACACTCCATGAAAACCCCAACTCCTAAGCCCTAAATAATTTAACCGCAACTAAAAAAAGTAAACAAGTGTTGCCTTGGGCGCCTAGGATGTGTATATATATATATATATATGCATGATCATGGGTGACAATCGACATGACTTTCTGATGCGGCATTGATTTAAATTTTTTAATCTCTATTTTTTCTCTCCTACATGCAGACTCCTTTCTCTCCTATATGTAGTGTGACACTGTTTTGAAAAAATAGTTGTACTCGTAGAGCTGTTATTTAAAGAACAGCTCTACCGCGAAACTATTTTTTTATATGCAACATTATTTTTTTTCAAAACAACGTTACGTTACATGCAAGAGAGAGAGAGAGAAGTTTACATGCAGGAGAAAGGTTGAGAGTGGAGTCGACATGTAGGAAAGATTAATAAATTTAAATTAATATCGCGTCAAGAGGTCACATCAGTTGTCATCCACGATCGCACATATAAGAGTGTGCAGGTTAATATTCTTTTCTATATATATATATCAATTTAAGGTATAAAATTAAAGATTTTAATTGTTTAAAATTTATTAATATATCAAAAAATTGTAATAAAAAGGCTAATTTTGAAAAGAAATTAAGATGATTTGCAAATGCGTTGAGGTAGAATTATTTCTAATGGCCTAATTAATTTGAATATCAACTTACAATATAGAAAATGGAAGTTTTAATTAGCCATTTTAGTATTATCAACACCAAGTTGATAGATTTATTAGAAATTATATTAATAGAAGGGTAATCATACTTTTTAGTTTTTATAAAGTTCTAATAGAATTTTCTAGTCATCCATATCATATAAGAAAAATGGTAAAGAATTTGGAAATTTATATGAAATAAAATTACAAAAATCTTTTAGTATCACACAAATCTTTAGGAGTGTACATATTAAAATTAAAAATAGAATGTTTCTTTAGTGCAATTGTTTTTCCTTCTATTAGAACAAGAAAAACAACACTGAATTGTTTAACCTGACATAATGCCATAAGTGTTGTCACAAATGTGAGAATAAGTCCATCTCACTTTCTATACTTTATATCAATAACTAGTTCAGTCATTTACGTCCTTTAAAATTGCTTATTATCAAATCACTGCTCAATATTTTTTTTTTTAAAAAAATATAATCGATCATCTATTTCCTAACTTGATTCTTGTTCTATAATTTTCACTAAATTAATTACCAAGTTGCTTGAGTTCTTTTACACTTAAATTCCTTTTAGTTTTAGTGTCTTTTAGATGTAAATGGTGTATAAATATATAATTGAATACTTATGAAAAATGCATGCTTTGATCATGTAGCTGTTCTAACTCATTTGGAGAAGATGAGAAAGGAAAAGAGGTGTTTGAAGGTCAAATCCACATAAGTCACTTAAGAGTAGTGCAAGTACTCCTAGTCCTATCAAACTCAACAAGGAACCTTGTACTAAATATTCCACATCTTTCTCAGAGAATGCCCAAGAAAACAAATGGCATGGAATCTAAACAAAAAGCCCCTTCTCTCTCTCTCTCTCTCTCTGATGCAGCTCTCAGATGTCACTTTCTTTCACAGAACTCACATGTGTCGACCTCTCAAAATTTACCCCCCTTTTTAACACTATTATATATCTCATCCCAGAGGCAGCATAGCTCAGTTGGTAGTAGGGTGATAGTTTACCACACTATCTACTACTCTATCCCTTTCAATACTAGCTAGGCATCACTATGATTCCAGACAAACGAACCATATACAAGCCCAATCTTCCACAAATTATTCAACCTAAAGTACATCTCTCTCACACACACACATTATTAACCCTATAATTGGAGGAAGAGAAGTGGGAGCTCATAGTAGACCAAATTAATGGAGTTCTTTTCTCATCAACCAGATCTATCACTTCAGATCAGGCCCCCAATCTCCACAGCAGGTTGGAGAAAGCATAACAAGGACATGGACTTAGGGTTTCCAAGGAACCCCCTTGACTCTACCTCCACCATCAACAGCAACCCTAATCTTAACACCTCCTATCACCACCAACTGCATGCTCCTCATGATATGCCTCCTCTAACAGGAATCCCAATCTACCATCACCCACCTTCTTCTTCTTCTTTAATTGGTAATCCGGTCATGCCGCTTCAGCACTCTTCATCTTCATTTTCAGCTGAGCACAATTTGGTAGGACAGCTGCGGTCGAGATACTCCCCGGCCTCAAGGCTCATGGCAAAGAGGAACACACGCGCACCGAGGATGCGGTGGACTTCGATGCTTCATGCACGGTTCGTCCATGCGGTGGAGCTGCTAGGAGGCCATGGGAGTAGGATGATCAGCATACAACTTGTGACTTTTGCTATAGATCTAATTTTACCAACTTTGTGGTTGAAATGTTTTGGAACTTTCATCAATTATTGGTTCAGGGGCCACTCCCAAGTCGGTTCTCGAGCTCATGGATGTGAAAGATCTCACTCTGGCTCATGTGAAATCTCACCTACAGGTATGATGAGGAACCTCCACTTGAATCATGTCTCGATCGGATTATTTAAAGGTTTCAGGAGTTGCAGCTCTTGGACATTCCACACAGTTTCCATTTGGTTTTTGCTCAGTTTCTTGTTTTTTGTTTTCAATTCTCCTTACTTTTTCTTGCCGAATTCTGATCAATTGTCAGCAACTTTTCGCTTATCATGCAATTACAACATGAATAAATGACACAGAATTTTTTTTTATAATAAGTATTGTTTATTAATGCCTCTTTAATATATGCCTCCAGCTAGCATTATGCCAGCTTTTATGCTTAATTCAGAACAAAAAAATGGATTGAATATAGAAACAAGATCACTTGCATTTTGCAGATAGAATTAATTGAGAATTCTCTTTGATTATATATTTCAATTCATTTCATTATATAGTTAATTTGTCTTCAATGAATACACTGTTAATTACAGATGTACAGAACTGTGAAAAACACTGACAAGCCAGAAGCTCCTTCAGGTTGACGAGTTTTGTCTTTTTATATAGTCGTTTCTCCATTAACCACATGAATTTCTGTAAGTAATTAACTACTTGATGCCTTCCCTTCAGTTCCATCTGATGGATCATTTGAAATTTTCTCAAGAGGAGAGAATTCTGATGAGAATGATCATGTTCATGGTGACATGAGATCAAACAATGCTATCTCTTCGAGGTAATTATATATGCTTGATTAATTATTTCTTTTTTATATGGGATTTGGAAAAAATGTGAAGGTTATTTAGACATCAATGCCAGCTGCTAGCTTTGTTTGCTACTTATAGTAGCTAGTCAAAGATTGCAAAAGATATAGCCACAAATATCTATTGAGCTTCATATCAACTCCTTTTCCTCTCTCACTAAATTAATCATGCCTTTAATTGCTCCAATTGTCGAGGAATAACTTAGACACCTATGATCGATGACTATGTGTTCCTCAAAAGGAAATTAAAGACTCTTATTCTCTCCCCAATTTCTAGATGTAGCTAGCTCTCACAAGCACAACCAAATTAAGTTGGGGACAATTCTTGAGGATTTTGTGTTCTACGTACCTTTCGAAGAACAGCATATATTCACCATGTCTGAAATTAATGTATCACATAAGATTGCTTTGTGGAGCTTCCTTGCAGTTCCATCTAGGAAATACTACATAAATATATTCCATCTAGGAAATACCCGACGGACATAATTTCAGTTGGAAATTCCGTCGGTAACCCCGTTTATTCTTGTAGTGGAAATTGTTTGATTTTTTTTTTCACAACAGGAAAAGCTGCTACAGTGGCATGACAAGTGATTTGGCTGCAGGGAGCATGAAGCCTTTTGAGGTATCTAATTAAGTTCAGAATGAATCCAGTTTTGCAATGGTTCATAAAACAGAAATGATGATTTTGGCATGATCAGGATTCAATGGAACCGACAAAGAGCTTGGAGATGCTCTCAGAGTTGGATTCGTCAAGCCTCACGCTGACAAACCTAAACAAGTTGAATCTTGAGATCACACTCGGAAGGCCACACTGAATATACATATATCTATATATTTCCTAGTGGGCATGCCATATAACCCTAAAAATTAAGTTGCTTAATTATTCTACTTTCGTTCTTCAGATATCATGACTCATTGTGATCATTTTTTACCTTTACATATGTAAATCACAATTCTTAGGCTGGTGTTCCTCATGAGTATGGTATGCTTCTTCTTTGAGGATAATATATCAATTGGTTTTACATTGACATATTTATCAGTTGTGCATACTATATATTTTGCACAACTTAATTCAGCTTCATCATATGTTTCCTAATGCAATTCATCATTTCCTTTAAAATAGTCTTAAAATTAATGAAAGAAAATTATATGTCAAGAAGATCTTGATCATGGGTTAATTCTTTCTTTGTCATAACCTCCTATTGATGTTATTTTTGTTGCTGATAATAATATCAAAGTTGCAATGAGAAAAGTGTCTTCGTTAATTAATATTGTATCATTTTTTATGATAAATATTGAATGACATATGGCTTTGTATAATAATTAATATATAGGCTTTTGCAGCTTCGATCTTAAATTGGTCACTGCCACTAAATTTTTGTGCCAAGAAATTATTGTCTATCATTAAAGGTTTCTTAACTCGATCTTCTAATACATCTTGATAAACTAATATTATATAACAATAAGCTCACAAATCATTCAAACTAACAAATAGGGAATTAGAAAAGAAATTAGGAGAGTATATAACAAATACTTATAAATTAGAAAGAAGTGAATCATGAGATTTCAATATATAAGTTATATTCCATCACTTTGATTGTCCCAAAATACTAATCCCATTTTAGCCAAATTGTTAATCTACCCCATCAACCAAAGAAATAAGAATTCATTGCGTCATTGCCCCCGGGCTATGGTGCAGTGGCAAGACGCTTAAGCACACTACAAGGTATTTGCTTCCAGTGAAATGACAAATCTCGGATGTTGGTTAATTGGTTTGAAAAACCGGATATACATGAATTATCAAAAAAAAAAAAAATCATTGTGTCATTCCATGAAAGTTAAAGCTGGTTAGTTAACTATTGGTTCTCTAATTACAATTAAGAAAGTGGAAGAAAAGTCGATCAAGTGCATAATTAATTGTGTTTGGCTTTTATTGATGTCCTTCATCTGGCCATGCATAGGGCTCCATGCGTTTGTCAGTTTCATTGCTGCACTACTTTTTATACTTTCACAGTTATGCTCTACCTATTCCTGCCTTTTCCAGATACCAGCAGTTAGAAGAGTGCTTTTGTAAAGTATAAGCTAATATAATATTTGCTCACATTTAATTTCTTATGGATAATAAAATAAACTTGAATCAGACCAGAAATTGTTCTGTGGATGCATTCTTCACATTGAATTTGTTTATATATAATATTTGAAATATTTAAATATTCTGATGATTCAATCTTAAATAGTCAAGCTAACATATTAATTTTCATCATTTTTAATATCAATTACTGAATAATAAATATACAATACAATTTTTCATTTTGTCTTAGATTTTTTTCCCCCATTGTTTAGTTGCCATAAATTCTGAAAATTCAGTTTGACTCCATGGTTAAAAGTACGCGCGCACTCCAAACACGACTTGTCAACAATAAATGGTGCTGTAGGTGCGTCAATCTGACATATGACTAACAATTGACCAAACATCATCTGAAAGTTTTACTATAATTTGGCCGGAGCATGCAGTATATATTTCTAAAAGTTACTGACACATACATTTTGTAAAATAATAATAATAATAATAAAATTATATATATAGGTCCCGGAGCATCCTATACGTACGGTTAGCTCCACATGCAATATCTATATAGGTAAATTAGAAAATCTAGCAGATTATCATATGGAAGGATATTTTTATCGATTTCATTGAATATATACAAATACCCTGCACATCCATGATGGACGACTCTCATAGGTTGGGGCACACCGATCGATGTCTCAATTATACTTGTGAAGGTCACCCACCATGGATATACAAGATAAATTTCATATATATATATAGGCAGGGGCGGATTTACATTATGACCCGAGGGGGCCATGACCCCCTCCTAAAATTTTTTAATAATGGTAATTTTGTATAGAATTTTTTAAATATTCTTAGTATATATATTATTTGGCTCCATCACACGATTATATGTATCATTGATCTAGTGGTAAGTTTAGAATTTTTTTTTACACACCTCTAGAGTTCGAATCCTCGTAAAATTAACTTTTTTCTTCTTTTTCAATTAAATATATATTATGCATATTGAAAGGTTGGGGAGATTATTATTATATAATATATTTAATAATTATTTTTACCACTTTATATATGGCCCCCGTAAATCTAAAATTCTAGATCCGCCCCTGTGTGTAGGCTAATAACCCCGTCTTTATATATATTGATTTGATATCCTGAGTTATATATGCATGTGGGTGACGCGCTGGGGGATGGTGACACACACCCATGTATCAAACCTAACTCTCACAGCTCAAAGTATTCAGACGCACCCGAGTGTTTTGAATGTGTGAATTTTGCCCTAAATTTATGATAATTAATTTTGATGTCCACTTTCAGTGGATGGGTAAGTGGACCAAGAAATTGGCCAGCATGTGGTAGTTTACTGTAATGTGGTAAAAGAAGATTTGTTATTCTCAGCGTCTCCGTCAATCCGTCCCTCTAGGTCAATTCAGAGGAGATAAAATCACGGATGAGTATTAAACATTAATATAAATAGTCAAAGCATGAGAAGATATACTTAGACGCGTTCAATTTCAATCTTAAAATCTTATCTGATAATTTTTTATATTTTAATCATCCTATCATCATCTTGAAAGGTTCAATACTGTAATGAGCATAGGTTAAATCTCATTAAAAATCATATATAACGTATAATTTTTTAATTTATCACTTTATAAATGAATGAATGTAGAGATTGTTTGCAAAAGTAAATGGGCCAATCGTTGTCATATAGGACGAGAGATATCAGATAGGACGAGAGATAGGGTGGAGGTGTTGAAATAATATCGCGGAAATTACGGGGCCGGGGAATTGTGATACTACGACGTTCTGCCATTCCATTGCATGGGCATGCAGGAGCGTTCAGGGTTTGAGGTGACATGACGCGTCTGCATGTTCATGAATAATGGGCTTGGTTTTCCGTGCATGAAGACAGACATTGGTATCTGCATGGCTCATCTAGTTGTTTCTTGCTCCGGCCATGGCAGGTGCATGCTACTGTTTTCTGCAAAGTGCAAACAGTAGCTGCTGCCATGACGTGCATTCAATGCTCCCACTGCACCCCTGCTCAGCCACACAAACATGTTTATATAATTGCGGAGGAGAGGTAAATTTAGTAAAACTCGTTTGTATACATTTAGCTTGGTGACCTCAGGGCCGTACCTGAGTTTTTATAGGCCTGAGTCGAAATTTTAAAATTGGCCCCCTTATATTGTACGATCAATTTTTCTTAATCAAAAGTCT
>JBBPFQ010000044.1:2492803-2503637 GCA_037974815.1 Kaempferia elegans
CGCCTCCGGTGTGTTGCCGAAAATAAGTATTTGTTTCATATTAGAGAATGGTGTTCGTGTGTGGATCATTGCACTAGTCACCTCATCTTGAGGTGGATACTAAGTAAATCTACTGTGTTAGCATTGTCTAGTTTGTGTCGAGTCGTTCGTCGTGTTTTCCACTGCACATCTTCATCGACGAAGCGATTAGAGCCTTTCATCCTCCCTCCTCTAGCTCCGGAATCGGTCCCAACACAGGGGATGAGCTATAAGGAACACATGAGGTGAGTATAATCACCTTTACTATAATAACTCCATTTCTAATTAAGGTTAGAATTTATAAGAGTGATTTCACTTAAGAGGTGGTCATCCCCTAACTTCCTTATTTAAGTCATCTCACTTTCAAGTTTTTGTGTTATCTTATCTATTAGAAAATGATTAATAATATTAGGTAACGTTGATTCTAGGGTGACCGGCTCAGCCTAACAGAAGTTTTCGATCGACCACCAGGGTAAATGAGAGAAGTGTACATGTAGGCCCATTCTGAGAGCCAGCATTATCAGGTTTACTGCTCATTAAGATGAAAAATTATCAATAATACGTCATAGCTAAGTCTCGAATTCTAGATCTCTAACTTATCATAGGAGGGCCTAACTATGACACTCTACCCCCGAGGATAAAGGGATTTCATAAAATCCTGAGCTATGATACTATAATAAGAGATGTGATGGATTCCCTAGACAATAAATATTTAAACCTTATCTATAAAACATTAAACCTGAAGAGTTTAAAAATCCTATGACATTGAGTCATCCATGAGGATCCATTTGTATTTTTCAATTTACTCGGATAGTTTGTGGAAAATTTTCGTGGAGTCGAATCGATCACTTTCAAAATTAGTCGGATCATAAGAGTTGGATACTTAAATTATAAAAAATAAATAAATAATAATAATAATAATAATAATAATAATAATAATAATAATAATAATAATAATAATAATAATAATAATAATAATAAAGGTTCATTAGATTGTAGACTTCGCCATAGTAGTGATAGAAAAATGCAAATTAAATTGATTTTATATTTATGTGTGTCTTAAAGTTGCAATATGCAAACCTAATAATTTTTTCCTAGTGTCACGTTTTTATTAAATATAGATTATTAATTGATAGTATATATATTCTGTGTATAATTAGTATATTTAGTAATTAATTATATATTAATGTACTAAATTAAAATATTAAAAATTCTAATTTTTTTAATTAATAATTTTTTTTTTAAATTTTGTTATTTTCTATTATTATTATTTTTCTATTATTTTTACTATTTTATTTTTAAAAACTTATATGTGAGGCCCCAACTCATAACTAATTGGGTCAGGCCATTCTACTAGCACATCTTATTAGTATTATTGGTAGTGCCCAACATGGCGTCTGAAAAGCCATGTTGTGTTTGACCTGGCCTAGCACATAAATGGGTCAACTAGTCCGTGGCATATCAATTTTTTTTTTAATAAGGTATTTAGCATATTAGATCTACTAGTCCACTTTTATAGTCACTTCCTAGTTATAGATTAGGAGGAGTATTAGAATGTACATCAGAAAATTCATATACTGATCCTCTTGATTTGATCTAACAGTCTTCCTAGTCTGAGACAAGAAGGGGACATAAATGATAGACCAAAGGATCCAGTTATTTTCACAACATGGCCTGTGAAAACCATGTCTTGTTTGCCTTGGCCTAGCACATAAATAGGCCAACTAATCCGTGTTATATTAATTTTTTTTTTAATTTAGATATCTAGACCTTATAGATCTAATTAATTTTAAAAGTGAGAAATGTAAAAATTGCTCCTCACGTACTAGATCTTTTATCTCATTAGAAAAATTATCTTACAATACACAGTAATTGAGATTCTAACCTTGAGTACTTTATTATTCTATTGAATACCTTGCTATTGCATCATGCCCGAGGGCCTAATCAGTCTCTTTCAACACCTTTAAAGTCTGGATATATACTGGATAAACAAAAACAACTGAGGTTGTTTTCTAAACCTTAATTAACTTGTTAACACTTGACATTAAGTTGGGTTTGGCTAATTACATGTCAAATTGTGGTTTGGCTACCAACCACCAACTACAAAGCACCCCAAACAAAACGCATTGGCATGCAGCAAAACAAAACGTGCCCTAGTGAGCAAGCAAAGTGCTCATGAGATGAGATGGGGCAACCACTTTGCTCACTAAATATTATTTGGATGCAATTAACTGTTTTTCATACCAAATAATTCAATTTAATAGTGTCTTTAGTCATTAATGTATATTATATTTATTATATATATGACTTAAGTTGGTTTTTAAGGCAATTTCAATAAAGTCTATATTCCTTATTGCTCTTTAGTCACGTAAATTAAAGAATACAAAGAAGTTTACAAGCACCCCTATAGCTCTTTTTATATGATGTATGAATGTAGATGTACATATGTATAGATTGACTTGACTAATTACGCAGGTGTAGGGCCCGGGGCATATATATTGAGCAAATTCATATCGAAGGGTGCACATATTTCAAGGCAAATAAAAATAGTCGTGCTAGTCGGGGTCCATATGGGTGTGATAAAGATTTTGTTTAAAACAATTATTTTAATTATATTTGTTAAAAAATAATATTGTTATTGAGAAATTCCTTTTTATTGAATTGATCTTATTGAACGAGTATATCTCCAATAAAATAGTAGCTTCTTAATTAGAAAAGTGGCATTAGGTCTCCTTTATCAGTCCATATTCTATTTGTGGGTAACTAAATGCTATACATAACTCATTAACTTACATACACAAACTACATAATTTTAAGCAAATTTATTTTCTTGATAGTTTATGAAAAAGACATAGCATTTTAGTTATAATAGTTTTGGATAATTTCCTTCTTCGAAAGACACTCATAGATGATTGAATTTATAAATATGCAATCAAAGATTATTTTTCAACAACAACTTTCATGGTCATTTATCAATGTATTATGATTTTGAGTTGCTGATTATTGTTTGACTAAATTAACCAAACTTATAATTGCCTACTATAAATTAACATGCAAACTTTAACCTAATGAAAAGGAAGTATCGATGAATCAAAGTTTAGTAAGTTGTTATTTGAAAGTTAGATCATATTACATCGGTTCAATTTGGAGTCCCCTCATAGTTGACTCGTAAACTAATATTTTTATTTTAGAAAGAATAGTTACACGAAATAAGAGCTAATGTGAATGCCTCTTAAAGTCCTTTAATTGCCCTTATGAAACTATATATACCTAAAACCAAATCCAAGGAATCAACCATTAATTGCTACGTACCTTTCTCTTTTCCAACTCCTTCAATTTTCTAATCTCTTACCTACCCAAAGCTCACTTGTTTGTTTATACTTCTCCATACACAAAAGAAGAGAAAAATAATCATTTTGAGTATCATAAAAACAATAGCATTAAATCCTATATATATTAAACAATTATTATTATTATTATTATTAAAGGAAGACATACAACATAAGCTCATGCAACTAATTATATATAATCATCAAGCTAGATGTTGTCACTCTTCTTCCACGGGCCCAAATTAACTCATTACCTAAAGGCAAATGGTTCCTTGAAGTGTTGGCAGCTACAAGATTCAGCACTAGCTTGAAGTCCAAGATGACAACACAAGGGCACTGCTAATGGCTTACTACCTCCTTTTGGGGTCAGTGAGCAGTGAGGAGGGCTGTTAATGGAGAGGCTGAGGTTTAGGTCTAGATGGCAGCACTCCTCTTTGTCGTCTTCTGAGCTGGTGACCTCTGGTGAGTTCACGGTCGCATCCGCGATAATTTTCTTTTTTTGTTTTAGGGTTATGAGGGTTGTTTTGCACTGGTTAGCAGCAGTAAGGAGGTTTCTTTTGAAGTGTGTGTTCCAGTAGTTTTTGATCTCGTTGTCTGTCCTACCCGGCAACTGTCCTGCTATCAGAGACCACCTAAAAATAACATTAAATTACAATTAATTATTCTAATAATTAATTAGGTATGTAGCTAGGTAGGAATTGAATATATATCGAGGAAGATTTACTAGTTTTATATATTCTTAAAAAATCTAACTAACCATGAAATAGGTCAAATTTTGTTGAAACTTAAAGAAAAATATGTATGATCGAAATACATACGTACTTATTTCCAAACATGCCATGGAGCTTGATGATGAGCTCATCCTCTTCAGGCGAAAAGTTACCCCGCTTGAGGTCGGGTCTAAGGTAGTTTATCCACCTAAGCCTGCAGCTCTTGCCACATCTAAGTAAACCTAGTTCAAGGAGAAGAGAGCTGGAATATCACTAAACATGTACATGCACTCAAAAACTAAAGTACTATGTATCATTTTTTTTTTTTTTGAAGTAGATCAAGTTAGATATATATTAATACTGAAACCCTAAATACCTGCATCCTTAGGGAGTGATCTCCAACTGCCCTCGCCATGAGCTTTGATGTAAGAAACTAGCTTCTTGTCTTCCTCCTTCGTCCAAGCTCCCTTATTTGTGTGAGCTTTCTCACAACATGGAGACCTCCCCATGGCTATCTTTATTGAACAACTAGACAGTTCTCTTCAAGTTTGAGGAGAAGATATGAGGAAGAAAGAGGATGTTTGAATATATATTGAATGATTGGATAAAGGATGAGTACATCATGGTCAAAAAAATTTAAGTTTTGGAGTAAATTGTGGGGCCCCACTAGAGTGAGTTGGTGAGGAGGGAGTTGGATTTGGTAGGTAGCTAGGTTTAGTTTTGAGTGAATGTTTTATTGTTTATTTGTTTGTTTTTTCACTTGTGCCATTTGACTCATCTTTAATGATCGCCATCACATGTACATTTTCTCTCTTTCCACTAACATTCTTTTAAGGCCTAGTGGCCCTAGCCTTTCAGGGGTTCTAGAAACCCTAACTTTTGTGGTAGTTGTGTTGTGTGGGTTGGAAGAAAACAAGAGAAGTGATGTAGAATCCATTAATTTGCTCACCTACCTTTCTTTTCCTTATATGCTCTTTTCATTATTTTGTCAATGAAATTTTGTGAAAAATATCATAAATGCAATGCTAGTCCCTATTTCAATGAGAATCAAAATTGATCATCTTACAACGTGTATAATACATTTATCAATGGTTGATTAGTGATATATATATAAGTGATCTACTGGGGACCCTGCATGGGGCCCACGCTGGGCGCCTGAGTATAGCGGGGCGCCCGGATCACTTCTGGGCATGCACCTCACGTGCACTCAGTGCCCAATGTGGGCACGACGCAAGGCACCTATATACATATACACACACTCACACATAAACATACACGTTGTTGTTACCCTAGACGCCCAGCGTGGGCGACAACGCCGTATGTTATTTATTAATATTTTTTTTAGCTCCCGTTATTCCAATAAGCTTTGTTTTTAGGGTTTAGAGGTTGGATTATAATATTAAGCATAAAAAAAAATTCAAATTGAATTTTTTTTTTTTGATGTGCAGGTAAGGTGTATATACATAGTTTTGATATCATGCACACTAAGATTTGAATAGGTTGGCATCGGTGTTTTTATTGGTGAAATGATCATTAATTGTCTACGAATATCATGACAAATATTGTGTGATAAAATATCATGGCATATCCATTTGGAAGATAAGTTAGAAGATTGATAAATCAATAGATTGTAAGGATAGATCAATTAGGGGAGATACATTCTCATATACTCCTCATTTTTAGTCCTTCCCAATCAAGTGATGGGACGAAGAATGGATGTTAATAATTAAACTAACTATTCCTTTATATTTATCCCTATATTATCTGTATATTCCAATATACTTCCCATCCCTATTACGAGTCAACTTGATTCTCCTATCATACTTCAGTAGTTGCCGGCTTATATATATATATATATATATATATTCAATCATAAAACTCTACTACCACTACTTAAAAAAAAAATGGGATTACCGACAAAATCTTCCATTGTAATTCCATTAGTGCATTGAGATAGTGATGGTATTATGATAGAAACACTTTTATCGAGAGATAATTTGTCGGAAATAGTTATATCGACGGAATATATATTCCGTTAGTAAACACCAACGGAATCTAAATTCCATAGCAATATTTTTCAACAGAAATTTGATTTCTATAGTAAGGCTTCCCAACAGAAATGGTTTCCGTCAGAAATACCTAAACGAGATTTCCGACTGAATCCTTGTTTTCGTTAGAAACTCCCTATGGAAATAGGGTTTCTAGCGGAAATGCATAAATGTTCTACTGACAACGCCTCTGTTCCTGTTGGTACACATTGTCGATAGGTTCCGACAGAATCCTTGTTTCCATCGGAAACCCCCGACGGAAATAGAGATTCCGTCAGTGATTTCCGACGAAACTAGTGTTTCAGTCAAAAAACCCCATTTCAATATCTACCAACGGAATGAGTATCCGTCGGTAGGTAAAAAAAAATCTAGGAAACAATTATATTCAGGATCTACCTTATTTACATATTCCAGATATCCAAGAAACCATCACAAACGATGACATCTCATACATTAAAACAAATCAAAGCCGCCAGCACACGGCTGGCGGCTTTGCCGGCCGCCAGAAAGAGGTTGGTCGCCAAAACACTCCGGAGATGGAAGAGTGAGAGAGAAGGCGGGGCTTACTAGTATGTTCGCTGGAGCAGAGCAGATCTAGGGAGTTAGGGAGAAAGCTCGAGCGCATAAGCGAATATCGGGCACTTGCCTTAATTTTTGTTAAGGGTTACCAACGGAATATCATTTCCTTCGGTAACCATCCTTCCAATGGAATGCTAATTCTGTCGGAAAATACTAATAGGTTTCTGACGGAACGCTACTTCTGTTAGAAAACACTAATAAGATTGCCAGTGGAGTGAAACCTTTCCAATGGAAAATTATATACCGTGGAGAGATTCCGACGAAAATTATAATTTCCATCAGTATAGTCAAAATTTTCCAATGAAAATTATTTCTATCAAAAATTCCGTCAGTATTCTATGTTGTTTTTGTAGTGCTCATTATTTATGAAATAAACAAATTATGAAATCATTATTTTGGTTATCATACTTCAATTTCCTTCTAATTGAACAAGTAAATGAATAAAAGATAAATTATTTCATCTATTTTGTCAAAATTCGACCTTTATCTCCATCCATCCTTTACTTATCCAATATTCCAAACAAATTGACCTTTTAATTAAATTTCAACTAGAATTGAGTTGCAAATGAAATTTAAAATTTAGTCCTTGCATATACATGAATAGTCTATTGATACGGTGAATAAGGTAGGACCCCCGATTAGATGGTAAAGTTAAGAGGAGTACTAGCTGATGTAGAGGTTAAAATCCATGAAAGGTTAGCTTAAGCATTCAGGTTCTGAGCCGATTTCTTGAGTCTGATCAGAGGGATGGGCTAAGCCCTTAGAGGGGATAGGGGCGCAATTCTCCAAAGTCAAATTGGATGATTCAGAGCAGACTTTTGCGAAGACCACAAAGCCAAACGCATGTAACCAAGCGGTCCGAGTCTTTTGACGAGTACACGAGAAAGTTCAATTTATAATACCAATTGGAGGGTACAGATCGGACGTTCTATGGGCCGAGTAAGCTTGATATCTCTTTGAGACCTTCCAAAGACATAGATCCTTAGCTCTAATTGGACCTTACGGTGAACAGAGACACGCAGAGGTTCTACCAAGCATATCCCCTAAGCACCCAAGTAGATGATGTAGGATCGTTGCACGTTTGATAGAGAGGGGGGCCGGGTGAATATCGATTATGAAAATTTATTGGAGAAAACACAGCAGAAAACAGAATACAAACACAAGTAGTTACTTGGTTCGGAGCCTATGGCGACTCCTACTCTGAGGCCAAGGTCCCGCGGACATATCGTTGGACAATCCACTAATAATCTCTTCCAGGAACACTGAAAGACAGAGTCAAGTATAAGAGTTAGAAGAATGTAACAAGCTACACTTCTCTTATCAGAGTTAAGTACAGGTGCAGTATTAAAATAATTTTACCAACTCAAAGATTGTCGTCTGAGGTTCCGGGAATTGGTGTTAAGTTATCGGAAGTTCGGAGCAGCAGGTCAGCAGTAGTCGCGAAGGTTCAGAGCAACCGGGAAGTCATAAAGCGCTTTAGAGCTTGTAGGAAGTCTTATTCTCAATGCCTTGGTCAACCTCCTCTTTTATGGAGGGCTGAGGGCGCCTTCAGCACTGCTGAGGGCACCTTTAGCTCCAATGTTTTATCCCGAAGTGTTTGGCTCTTATCATTGACGCTGTGCTCTGAGTTATCCTGCTGATGGTGCCTTCAGCGCCTAGAAGCCACCTTTAGCCTCCTACAGGTGCCTTCGGCAGACGCATTCAGTGACAGTGAAGGCGCTCTCACACCTTTGGTAGAGAGTAGTAGTTTTTGGCTGGGGCAGCCTCCAGCAACCCAGGAGGCGCCCTCAGCACTATTTATCTGAGGTCAAACTTCACTTTTGACCCTGTAAATAATGTTAGTGCCACAGAAAAATATATACCATGTAAAACACATTTAGAATAGTAATATGAGTAGTATTAATTAGGTATTGTCCCTCTAGGACCAAAACCTAGTCAAGGTACTCAGCTTGGATCTCCAAAATGGTTTTAAGCTGCTTCGACGCCTACTGTTCCTTCCAACAGGAAGGCGTCCTCACTAAGTCACTCTCCTCTAGTGACTTACCTTACTTACCTTCCGGAATCACATATCCGGACTCTCTATCAGAATCGAACATCCGACCTTCCACCGGGAATCGCACATCCTGGTCACCTTCCGGAATCAGATATCCAGACTTTCTACCTGCATCAGGAATCGAACATCCTAATGTGCTAGAATTACACATCCGAACTTCACCCCCATCGGAATCAGACATCCCGATGTGCCGGAATCACACATATGGACATCTCCCATCGGGAGACGAACATCCCGCCTTGAATGCAATGGAAATCGGACATCCTAATACAGTACAACCTGCAAGCTTCATGGAATGGTTAGATCACACATAGTCTAACTTTAACCTATTTGTCATTCATCAAAACATGAGTTTGATTATTAGTGCAAACTACATCAAAAATCTCCCCCTTTTTGATGGAATGACAACTTAGGTTAAAGTTAGAAAAATAAATAAAAATAATAATTTAGAACAGTGAATTCAACTGAAATTCCCCAATGAAATTTCTAGCTTGTAATTAAATTTCTAATCTTACCCTAACCCTCCCCCTTTGGCATTCATCAAAAGAAAGTAGGGAAGTAAGGTAAAACATCAAAGAAAATTATTCAAAGAATTATAGGTAGTTTGGGGAGATCCTTAAAAAACTTGTAATACTTATAAAAGTTTAAATACAACTTTGTAATTTTTCAAGTAATTTGAAAGACACTTTAAACAAATTAAAGAAATGAATTATGAACAAGATATGTGTTATATAAACCAAAAATTATTTTCAATGAGAATTTTCAAAAAATATTTTCAAAATATTTCCCAGGGAATATTCTAGAAAGAATTAAAATAATTTCTTAGAGAGTAATTAAACTAAATT
The DNA here is from genome assembly GCA_037974815.1 of Kaempferia elegans. Lineage (NCBI taxonomy): Eukaryota > Viridiplantae > Streptophyta > Magnoliopsida > Zingiberales > Zingiberaceae > Kaempferia > Kaempferia elegans. The sequence goes on from JBBPFQ010000044.1 coordinate 2,502,386, forward strand.
AAAAATTATTTCAAAAAAAAGTTTGAAAATTATCAATTAATATGTTTTTAAATATCTTTGAAGATAATATGAAAGTCAATTTGAGAGCCTTGGTTTTTAAAAAAAATTGAAGATAGATTTTTAAAACCATTTTCAAGGAAGGTGAAGGAAAAACTTTTTGGAAATATTTTAAAGCTTTTGATAATATTTTTAAAGAAAGTGATTTGAAGGAAAAACTTTGTGGAAATAGTTTAAAGGTTTGAAGATAGGTTTTGAAAATATTTTCAAAGAAAGAGATTTAAAATTTGTTTCAAAGCTAAATTTAAAACACTTTTGAAAATAACTTTAAAAACTCCCTCAAACCTAATGTAGATTAAAATCATTTTGGTTGTCTAACATTTAGCTACTGAACTGACTATCGATAGGATAGTAGCTTTTCAGTTGGTTAGTCAAGTTAAGTTGGAGTTTCTAGAAAATTTAAATTACTTAACTTGATCGCTGTAATTGGGTATTTATAGCTCAGACGTGTATTGATACACTGACATAAGCATTCTTAAGTCCAGGCAAAGGCCTAAGCATCTCACACCGTTCTATGTTTGAAATACACAATCAAGGTAAGCCTAGTGTGCTTGTAAGATACTGGTTGCCTAAATCTATATGATCATGATATTTAGGGTTCAAACCTAAGCTAAGTCTAGGTGATATATTTTTGAAAACTAGAAAAATGGGGATTTTGAAAATAGATTTGTACTGGAATTTTTAAACAAATTAAACATATTTTGAGATAAATAGAAAAAAAAATTGTTCCTAGTCTATCAAGCACATTCAAGAGAGCAAGTTAAATATTAACTAAAGAAAAATGTGCAAAAGTCAAAATCTGAAGGATATATACATGGTAGTCAAGTAGAACATGAGGAATCAAGAGCTAGTCCATAGGAGGAGGAGGTGGAGGAAAGTGGGTCTCATGTAACGTCTGAAGAATGGCTTACATCTGATCATCTAACTGTGAAAACCAACACTCATCTCAGCCCGAATAGTAGTGACCGACTCCTCTAGCCATGCAGAGGACTTCTCTAGTTGTATGAGTCAATCCTTGATCGAGAGAGACATCGAGGGCTGGATACTGAGGAAGTCTTCTAACGTAAAATCGGGCATCCCCTCAGCAGGTGTAAATGCATCGACTGGAAAGTCAGGTGGAATCTCCTTAGCTTCCTGTGCTGGTGCCTCAGTTGGTGGTCCCCCTCCTCTCCAGGCTAACTCCCCCTAAGTAGTG
>JBBPFQ010000044.1:2559983-2572826 GCA_037974815.1 Kaempferia elegans
AAAATGCGGAGCTTATCATGACTGAGCCTTTAGGGATAAAAATGTACACTTGGAGGCGCCTTGGATGGTATTGACGGCGCCTTCAACCGCTTATAAAAGAAGTCTTCAAGCAGGTCTATGGACACAACTCATTCTTATGATCTTTCTCTTACGCGATGATTCGAGGACGATCCTACGACTCCACAACACACTCCGACGACCGAAAGCATGACTCTTCGAATTCAAAGTAGTCGGTATAATTTCATTTAATTCTTGTACTCAACATTGTACTTGTAATTCTTCGAATTAATAGTGAATTGCCAAAAGTATACACTCAACGAATGTGAGCCTTAGAGTAGGAGTCGTCACAAGCTCCGAACCAAGTAAAATCAAAGTGTTAGCTTGGATTGTGTTTTTCGTTCTTTAATTTCTTATTTCCACTGCACGTACTCTTTATGCATCGATTTCTCAAAAACGTGAAAGCCATGAGTGCAGTTCACCCCCTCCCCCTCTCTAGCGCAACGATCCTACAGAATAATTTTCCAAAATATGACCATGTTTGTGACAATATCTGCATTCAACAGTTGGACAATTAGCAAACGTATGGTCAGAGTTGCGACAATTCTTGCGAAAGAAGGAACTTGATGTTGAACGGGGCTGAGTGATGGCAAGGACAACTTCTGATGAATGATGCTTGACTAAACAAAGATGAGTTTCCTCAAATAAAATTTCTTTAACAACAACACCAGTGTAGGTCGTGGATCATAGTGTAGCAGAGTATCACATATTGATTCCTATTTAGGACGAAGAGCCATAAGAACTTGGACAAGATGGAGATGATCATCATTGATGTCGGTTTGAGTCATTCCATATAGGTTGAATAATGACAAAAAAAGTCATTAATTGATTGTCCTGATTCTTACTTGATGCTATTAAAAGTGGTGAATAGTTGGTAATAATGTGTCAGACCAGTAGTTTTATATCGATTCACTAAGAAATCCTAAATATCCATTGCAGTATCAAAGTTGGCAAACTGAATGTGAATCGATGAAATAGATGTGTTGCAAAACTAAGTAATAATTTGATGATTTTTGTTATCCCAATCCTCAAAACGTTCATGATACTTAGCATCATTTCCATTTATATCACGAATTGATTTTATAATATCACCGGTAATAATATATCAAAGTTTTCACTCAATTAAAAAACTTTTAATGTGTTGAGATCACAATGTATAATTAGAACCATTCAAAATAGTACCAGTAGGGCGAGAAATTTCAAATTTATCTATATCAATTAGTCCAAAATAAGAACTAAACATAGACACAGATAACTTGTAATGAATCAGAGTAAAATAGAAATAAATTCACTAACTAGAGCAACCAATCATGTCACAAATCAATTGTGACAACGAAAATATAAATATAAAAAAAAACTAATTGAGATAATCTTGAGTAAACTAAGGCAGAAGCAAATTAACAGCATGCCAATTTAATTTGCAAGGATATAATACCATGTTAATTGATAAGAAACTTCATTTATAAATGTGGCTACATCGGTATATATTTATATTATTTAGGTTAAAATAAGAATGATATTCATCTAAGTTAAAATAAAAAGAAAAATTAATGATAATAATTACACTATTAAAATTTCTAATATAGATAGACTCTAATTATTTATAGATGAATAGTGATTTACTTTCCTTTAAAATTTCTTAGGACAGGCATGAAAGAGGAGAATATAATAATAACAAATATGACAGAATGAGGAGGAAGTGTAACACGGTATCAAAATCGAATCGTCAAATTAGAGTGTCAATTCGGTGGACTATATCGGATTTAGATCGAGTTCGGATGGTATTGTGAATTTTTTTTAACTCTCAATTTGAACTTGATTCGAACCTGAATTCAACCTGAAACCTCTCAATCCAAACCTGACCAACCCGAACCCAAGTCAGATAATCCATATAACCCGATCTAAAATAACTTTTTTTTTATCATTTTCTAATAATTCTTCCCTTTTATGTTAATACTTCACCACTATTATACTAACATTGACATTAATATACATAAAAACATCTTAATTTTTAAAATAAAATTTAATTTAACCCTATAAAATCAATTAACTCCTAAATTCGGGTCAACCTGAATCCGATTTGACTCAACTAGAATCTAATACGAAAAATTTCAACCCCCAACCGAATCCGATTCGAACCCGAAAATGCCCAACCTAAACCTGATTTTTTTCGGATCAACTCGAATTGGATTGTCAGGTTGAATTCATTTTTGACACCCTTAGGTTAAATTATCTAAGAATTATCATCGAAGTTAAAAATAAATAAATAAATAAAAACAACAGTTATCTCACAGATAGCTCTTCCCTAAAAAAATTAAATAAAAAATTATATTAGTTCAAAGATTATTAAATTATAAAATTCTATAATTCTTTTATAAATGTGACCCGATAACAAGTTATGGAATTAAATATTCTAAATAAAGAAAATATATAATTTTAATAGGATTATAATTATTTTGTATTTATTATAAAAATAGAAAATATTAATTATCAAATAATAAAAATTAATTTATGATATTATAAATCGGACAATCTTTAATACTTTTTAATTTATTTTTATTTATTATATATGCATGAATATTTTTTATTTTTTAAAAATTATAATTTCTTTCCTTTAAATGAATTTAAAATTCATTTATTTTTGCATAAAAAACAATCCCCGAGACTCACCATGCACGTTCTCAGTCATCGCCTTATTTGACTGGGAATCTCAATAATAAAATATGAAAGAAAAAGTGAACTTGTGATCTGACTCGCTTGACTATTTAATTATTGTACTCGATTTTTTAAAAGAATAAATATTTCTATATTTTAACTGTCAGTATTTTAATTGTAAAAAAGTTTTAAAATACTTATTGAATATCTATTTTAAATCCATTAAGTATAAATTTTTTCTCTCTGTATTTTAAGAACAATTATCTTTTATATATCTATTATATTTTTTGAATAAATATATTAGATTGTTCCGGTCGATCAATCGCTGATTGCAGTTCTTCCAATCATGACCGTCCGTTCCATCAACGGAGCGTCGCCGCCACGGAACGGGAACTACATAATAATTTAGCCTCAAATGGAAGCCAATCGCAGCATTTCTTTATCGGACGGTCGAGATGCCGAGTGGGCACGATGGACGGACCTCTGAGTTTATACTGAATTGTAAAACTTCTGTCGCAGGTATCGATTGGAGAGGATCCTTTACTCGTTTTTGTTGGATCCGGCCCCGCTACAGCAATTTGATGCTCTCGATATTCCCCCTTCAAAATATACTTCAGCGCGGATTAGTGGTGGAATTACAAAACTATCCTCGTTTTGAATTTAATAATACTCTTCGATTGGGCATCAGGCCAACGAATGCGGACTTAGGAATCTGGGTTTTTAGTAAATTGGTTATAATCTAGTATTCTATTTGCTTACGCAACGGTTTGGTGTGAAGTGAAGAAGAAGGGGGCCGGAGAGTAGACCCCAAATCCTTTGGTATTTCCCCTTCCGCCGACCCGGCTCGTAGGGCTTGTCTGACATCGTTGATCTCTGATGGCGGTGGCTGAGGCAACGATGGCGGCTGCCGGGGCAGTATTGTTGTACCTGGTACTCTGCGGTAGGGTGTCGGAGGAGGAGGAGGAGGAGGAAAAGGAGAAGGAGAGCGGGGAGAGTGGAAGCGAATCCGTCGTGGTGGAGAGCCGTGGGAGTGGGAAGAGGTGGAGTAGGAGACGGCGAATGAGGATGTATGCGCGGCGGCCGACTGAGCCGCCGGTGACGTTGATGGGGAAGGCGGCTCTGGTAGCGAGCACGGTCCGTTTAACCTACTCCGAGACAATGGGTAGGTGGCCGCTCTCCGATCTGTTATTCGGGATCAAGCACCACATGCGGCGGCAGGTTAGTTGCTGTCTTGGGGGGAGGAGTTGACGAGTTGTTTGACTTATTTCATAGGTCTTCTGATCGTGGAATCTTTTGATTCCCTATTCCTTTTGGTTCTTTGGCAGCTATGATCATTAAAGTTGGATTCTATTTTTGCCTGTTCCTGTTTTGATTAGTTGTTTTCTGGCCCGTTTTGGTCTTGTATCAAGCGAATTAGGATCCCCAAACCATGTGTTTCAAGACCTTCTGGTTTGGTTTGTGGATTCAGTTTCAGACTGTGTACGCAATGGTGTTTGAAGTGATTTTTGTTTTTGTTGTTCTTGTTGTCTTTGTAAATCCCAATCAGAATTTTTTTCCTTCTTTTTTTTCATCGGTTGTCATGTCAAAATTCAAAATGGGAAAATTCTAACATTTCTTTGCTCACTAGGTGACAGTTAAATCGGATAATTTTTTTCTTCTTTATTGGTTGGCGGTTCTAGTGTGATTTCAAGTAATTTGCCAACTGAAGGGAGAACTTTGTCTTTATCACTTCGTATTTCTGTTTGGATTTAATGCCCTCTATTACTATTTGTTAGGATGACCTAGAATTTCTTTAAGATAAAGGCAAAAAAAAAAACTGGTTGAGAAGTCGTATAAGACATTTTTCTACTGCTTTTTTCATGGATAAATTCCTGGCTCATATTTCTGGTGGTGTTGTGCCACAATTGCTTGTTGCTCTCCTCAATTAACTCTCTATGTCGTTCTCTGCCTACCTTTTGCACTTTACACTTCCGTTTTATACACAACTGAGAAATAGTTATTTGTGGTCTTGGATTGATGTTTCAAGTATATTATAACTGGAAGTGTATGCCATGTTGTATCTCAGGGTAACCTAGAGGTTGCAAGTGTGTTTGCTGGGAACAACTGCATAGAGCTGAAAGGCTGTGAAATTTTGGCCGAGTTGACCCATATGCTAAGTTTGTTGCAGTTGTGTTTTTTATTTTCAAAGAAACCGTATCATGTTCTTATGGAATCTGGCGGATTCAGTGAAGAAGATGTTATTATTAAAGAGCTCAAGACAGGGGTGCGTAAGTAACCAACTCTTCAATTTCTTTGATCTTAGTTGTTGTGGACTTAATGTCCACAATGTTGTCCATTCTTAATGCCCATTCCTCAGATGCTTTTTGACACTGCAGCTTTTGAAGCCTGCCTTCACAATTTTACGTGACAGAAATTCCAAGACATTTTTTCTTGTGATCCGTGGGGCCATAAGCTTGAAGGATAAACTGACAGCAGCAACTAGTTCTATGGTTCAATTTCACCATTTTGTCTCAACTGAAGGCCACACAAACAGTTTGATTATAGGATATGCACACTCTGGTATGGTTGCTGCAGCTCGTTGGATCGCTAAACGTTCCATTCCTCGTCTAATAAAAGCAATGAACAAATATCCAGACTACAATTTCCTGGTAAACCACTAATCTATCTGTTATTGGGTTCTTGCCAATTTAAAGTAAAAAAAAAAAAACCACAATTATCTGAAACTAATGCAAGAGATTATTCATTTTTAATTTTTTTCTAAAAGAAGTGAGCATCCATAAATATGCATCACAAATTCATTTTCTTGCTCAATTGGGCTTTTCATGATTTGTTGCTATTTATGTTCTGAGATGCTTAGTTTCAAGCCTAAAGATCGAACTAGAGGTAGAAAATGAGTGTAGTAGTCATCACACATGGGTAGTGTCTTCTTTCTAGTAAGAATCCTGAACTATTCACATCAGATAATCTGTTGTTCTGGCTTTACGACGTTTGGTACAGATTAGGGATATGCTGAGTTTTTCACATTACCTTGGAAGATAGTTGGCATGAAGGAAGGAATTTGAAGGAATGTGGTAGTCTGATACTCTAAACTGGTAGTACGAGGTTGGCAACTCATAAGTAGATTATGCTTTTATGGACTGCAGCAATTGAAAAACACAAGTTGCAAATTTTTTTTATGTAATTTAATATGTTTGACTACTTGCATGGCCCTATACAGAGTTCGTATTAGGTCACCACAACAACAAAGATAATTTGGCAATCCTTGTGTATACAAATAGTATAGGACAGGAAAGATGACTCAAGTGTATAAGTAAAATTGGATCATAGGTAAGAAAATCAACCATAAAAGTTCCAAGTAAAAATCATCTTTGGATTGGTGATTTTGCCCGTACACTCACAGCAGAGGCATAGCCCCTACAGCCCTAGCCAAAGCATTTCCTCCACATCTGTGCTAGGTTGCTCTGCCCCTTTGCGTTAAAACATTTCTGATAAATTCATTTAAATTTTAGCATAGCAAGTTGAAAGAATTCCAAAAATGTTTGAAAAATATTCCACCTTTCTATCAAGTTATTTACTGCTCCTTTCAGTTTGTTTAAAAGTTGTTTATCCACAGACATTCTTCCTGTTAACACTTTATTGAATCTAGATTATTGGACACTCAATGGGTGCTGCTATAGCTGCAATTCTAACATATATTTTTCGAGAACATGAAGAGTTCTCATCAACCACGTGTGTTGCATTTGGTCCAGGTATGTTTCTTTATAAAGGGTCATTCACCCATGTAAGTTATTCGTGCAGAAGAATTCCTTGCTTTCATGGCTTAGATTGCACAATCCATTCCTACCCCCAGCCTGCATTGATTAGAGTCTTACAATGATGTTGTTATTTTTAATTTCAGATATTTATTTTTCTGTCTGTATTTTCTTTTTGTGTCTTCTAGACTCAAATTCTAGTTCTTGGGTAAGCCTATAGTTTTGCATGTACCTATATTGCAAGGTAGCTTTTTCATACCCACTGATCTGTTGATGATGTTAAGGAATTTACTGATCTCATGTCGCAAGGCCAGCATACTTATTTGTGGTATGATGACCTTATGCCTTTTCTGTGTAAAAAATGATCAAAGCCAAGAATATTTATCTCAAGGGATATTGTTTCATAAAAATGTGTTTGTGTGTGTATGCTTTCGGATAGAACCGTGCCAGATGTCTCTTTGTCCACCTTGTAACATTTTTGTATTTGGTTCCTTTCAAATTATTTTACTATCTATCTTGCTTTGACTTTTCTTCCAAGAAATTGCTTTTAAACATTTTGAGCAATTCCCATATTTCTGTATTTGCCTTTGATCAAGAATTTTGGACTAGCTTTAGAAGAATACCTTGGAGTTTCCTAATTTTTGAAATTATTTGTGTATTTGCCTCCACTACAATAATATACAGTAGTTTGATGAAGGGTCAAAATATTTAAATGTTGTTAAATGTTTTCAGCACCAATATTGTTGGGACCGTTGAGTGTAGTTGGGGGTGGGGTGGGGACGGGAATAGCGATCAATATTTAATTCATTTGTGTTCTTGTCCACAATAAATTTGCAGAGTGGAATACAAAAACAAATAAAAATTCAAAACAATAATGAAAGACAAACCCATATAACATGATTCAAAGCTCCTCTATGTACACTCCTGCAAACCCTCTATGCTTCCTCCTAGATACCTTTCGGAGGTGATGAAATTTTTTACAACACATGTTGCTCAAATACAAGAGTCAATACAAAAAATATAAGTAATAACAAAAGCAATACTAGAAATGAAAATTACAACAATGAAGTGTTGTTTTGCCTTTGTATTTGCATCAAGATAGCTCACGAATGTAACAACACTCGCTCAAAAACCATCTCCATGAAATCAACCTTCTATCCAAGTTTTAAATCCGCTAATTGGTGATTATTTCATGTTCATCGGCAGTCCACTATAGCAAATTTGAATTCTACATTTTGCGACAACTTTATCCCCTGAATGTCTCTTTCATGATTTCCTGATTTGACATTAGTCAATTGATATTACCATCTCAATTGATTATTGATACACCTGTCAAGTAGGCACTGAACAGAAACATTCTCTTCGTTGACACAATAAATTCTGAATCTGTCCAAACCACAATTTCTTGGTTTCAGATTCTTTAATTGACTAGACCGTTCCATCAGTGGTTTGTACCATCAGTCAACTACATATCCATGTCAGTTGACTACTATAACCTCGAACTTAAGCAAATCACAATTTTGTGGTTTTGGGGTCATCAATCTATTAGAACACTGACTGTAGCCACACTAAAATTGAATTTGTGTCGGGCTAAAAGACCCCATGTCTTCGGGACTTCCTTATGCCAAGAAGCCTTCATGCTTCTGAGATTTCATTATTCCAAGAAGCCTCTTGCTTTTGGGACTTCATCATATGCCAAGAAGATTCCATGCTTATGGGGCCCCAACATGCCAAGAAGCCTCCATATATCTCGTACTTCAATATGCCAAGCAAATGCCTAGTATCCAATTGATTTCAACCTACCAAGACTTTCATTGCCTAAGATCCCATTACCATTGACCTATTATCACTTCCACTACCAAGCCAAGTATTCGGTCCTCATCAACATACATGGACTTCCTCCATATGCTAGACATTCGATCCTTCATCACTTGCCTAGACTTCCATCATTTGCAGACATCTAATCCTCCATGACCTGATTTGAATCTTCATCACATGCCAACACTTGTTTAACTTAAGTTTCTATTCAACATTGACCCACTTGATCTTTTCCCTTGCCAACAACTTATTGGGCTTTCCATACTTGCAAGTGTTTGGTCGACCTTGACATATTTAGACTTCATTTAATATAAAGTATCTAATCAACATTGACCTACTTCACAAGTTCACAAGCATATTGCTTAAACAACAAACATATTTTTTAAACATTGAAACTCAACCCATAACATGGTTAACCATGATCAGGGAGCCGATTGCACAAACAAAGGTATCATATATTTAATAGTTACTATCAAAGTTTACATATAGAACTTCCATCTCTTGGTAATAATTTTTATAATGCACATTCGAAATTGGAACTGTGAAGAAAGTGGTTCATATTTGTGGATGCTATTTCTCCACTGATTCTTCATACAAATCGCTAATCATATTGGTGGATGTTATCTCTCCACAGATATCTCAAACAAACCGTGTACTTATGATACGAGTTTGCTTGAGTGGCTCCTGATTTCTAGGTTAGTTCTTTTTGATGATTAGGCCTCTTGAGTTTCACCAATGTGAATCTGTGTAAGCTGATGCTGTCGATTATTTTTATGGGATAAAAATGATAAATTTCTTTTAAAAAATAGTTAAATATATATAACATTATTTCAGGATGTATTTTCATAAATGAAATTTGTGTTCACTCAGCTGCTTGCATGTCATGGGAGTTAGCAGAGTCTGGCAAAAAGTTTATCACTTCTGTTGTCAATGCAACTGATCTTGTACCAACTTTTTCAGCTGTTTCTGTTGACAATCTTCGTTCTGAGGTAATGCCGGTTTCTGTACACTGTGGAACTTCTACATTTCCAATATGCTGAAGCTGATTACTTTTTTCATGTACTTGTTGTATATTTAGGGAAATATTTAAGGGCAATGAGCCAGATTTTTTTTTTAAAATTGCACCAAGAGTTTTTAAAACTACATCACACCAGCTCCTTCAACTGATTAACCTAGGAACTGGAAGTAAATCTGTAAGGTGATGTAGTGGAAAACCGTAGATAAACCAGAATTGTGATTGGTTCCTTGGGAACAGGTTCCAGAACACTGAAGAAACATATAAGCACTACTTGATGTAATTGATTGCACTGTCTAGAAATCTATAGATGATATCTACTAGTACTTAGCTTGACATTTGTATATTTGGAATACATAAATTGATTTTACTTAATGCTGGCCTTTTTGTTATGTGTAACTGACATGTGAAAAATATGAATTATCAGCCTAATGCCACACACTCTTACCTTGTGTGTCCCAAAATGCAAGTACTTTATAGAAGATGATTTTTCATTTGGTTATTTTAATTCCTTGCCAATACATATCCAACATATGCTTAAAATTGACTTTACCATGTGCCAGCCACTTTGTTATGCAAACCAACTTATGTAAAAAAATTGTTAATCATTATCAGCACTAACACCTATGCTCAAACATTCCAAATGCAAGATTGTTGTTTATGTTTAATTTAATTTTCTTTTGGTTAATATAATTCCTTACCAGCACATCTCCACATAGGCTTCTATAGAAGCAACATTCATACATCATCCGCATCTCCCCTTTGCCAATGTCCCTCAAATAATATCTCCGTTCCACACTGACATGAACCTTTCTTCATTCTATTTCGAGATGCCTCATCAATTAGATTCAGTTGATATGACTTCTTGGTTTGTTAAATTTTCCGCGATCTATACTTAATTCACTGTTTTGCTCACTATAAAAGTTCTTAAGTTCTCTCATTCTTTTCTTTTGCAGATTAAGGCATCTTCATGGCTACAAAATGAAATTCAGCATACAACATTCTTAAAAGGATTATATCACTTTATGACTTCTCTAAGGTCTTGTATGCCATCTTTATCCGTTGCGAGGAATAGGGTTAGAAAGGTTCGCACGTTCCTACGTCCTGTGTCAAAAAGCACTGAGGTATTTTCTGAGTTATATAGACCTGCACTCGAGTTGCTTTTTTGCAAGTCTTCCTTTTTGATGTAATGACAATTTGAGTTAAAGTTAGAAAAATATGGGAAAAATAACAGCATGAATGAGAAAATAATTAGTATTATGTTCATTGTTATTTGTTGGGTTATGATTTTTCTATCTTCAACCCTTTACCCTCCCCTTTCGCATTCATCAAAATATATAAATAAACTAAACAATACATAACATGATATAAAATATCAAAGTCAACTACATCTAAAAAATTCAACAGTAAGTCAATGTAGAACTACATATCAATATCAAAAATGCAAGCATGATGATATAGTTCCTTATTCATTATGCACTGCCAAGAAAAACACTCTTTTGAACCTGTACTTGACTACCAACCATACTTAGTCTGAGGAAGATCCATTTATATTATTGAGCTATTTAAACCATAACTATTTAATTAGCTAGTGCTCACATCATCATCCATATGCTGTTTACAGATTAAATCTTTTTTTTTTTTTTGGTCCTGAACAATAATTTGTTTACAGAAGGAACTTCATCCAGATTTTCCATCAATTTATATGCTTTTCTGTATGTGCTGATACCATATTTTCCCTAGATTTTACTGCAATGGTCAATGATACTATCTGATGTCCCAATATAAAATGTTGTGGCTGCCATGTTTGAATTACTCTAAGTTTTACTCAAGCAAATACTACCTGAAACATTCAAAGTAATTAGCTATGCCCATCCATTGTCTTCTCTGGCTGATATACAGGTTGTAATAAAAAATACAACAGCTACATGGCACTCATCTATCTCATGTTGTTCGGGCAAAAATAGAATGCGACGATCCTTCATTGCACGCACAAGCCCTGATGAGGATGGGTTACCTGGCTCACAGGTCCAGCCAGTAAGCAACACTATTGCAGCTGAGTCGCCTGGACAGAATCCATCATCAGAAAAGCCTACCAACAGTACCTCTGGCTATGAAGAAATAGCAGAAGGTGAGGAAATTTTGCTTGTTGATCATGCACTCGGAGTTCGGTCGCTAGTGCTAAAAAGCAACACCGACCTCCATAATGAAGGTAGTCAGGGCTTAGGAAACAATAGAGACAAAAAAATGTGGATTGAAACAATGCTAAATGCAATACCTACAAGCTCAAATGATCAAGAGGTGCACCAGTTGTTTCCTCCTGGTAGAATCATTCACATGGTTACAGTTCCTGCATTGGATTATTCTGAATCTTTTGAAGGTGCTTTCAACAATAGAAGCATAGGCATCTATGAAACTCCAAGAGATATGTATGGGAAAATCCGTCTATCGCAGACCATGATCAATGATCACTACATGCCTCGGTATAGAAGAATGATGGAGTTGTTAATTGATAAGCTACGAAGAGAAAATAACTTCTCGACTACTTTTTAGTGGCGGTTGGTTGGGGCATTTGGGAGGGATTTTTATTTTTTTTTCTTCTGATTGATTCTGCATTCGTGTACAGTTTCTTATTAGTCCACCCTTCAACTGTATATTATTTGTGTGTTTTATCGGATACTGCAGTTTCTGCGTAAGGATATTGTTTAATGGCACATTCAGTTCAATAATTGTTGAAGCTGTAGAATGATTATTGAATTCTATATTGAAGAACTTGGGTTTCACAAGGTTATTATTTACTATACTGTTTATAATAACAAGAGGTATATTTTATCGAGGCCTTTAAGCACCCTGTGCTTCCTCAACAATAACCTTGAGAGTTCATTAGCCTGATGAGGTGCAGGCATAAGAATTGTTCTTAATTTTATCGAGGCCTTTAAGCACCCCGTGCTTCCTCAACAATAACCTTGAGTTCATTAGCCTGATGAGGTGCAGGCACAAGAATTATTCTTAATTTTGATGGAAATTAATAATTTTAAAATATAGTCAATTAATTAGGTAGAATTTTACTTTATATAAGATTTCAAATAATCCTTTTGGGATGTTATGATTTGTTTTGCAAATGAAGTCCTAAAATCGTATTTATTAAACTTATCTGACCAAAAACTTTAAAAAATATAAAATTATTTTTTATAAAAATTTGATATAATGCAGTTTACTTTTTTCCCCCTTATATTATTAAATAGAAAAATGTACTCGTATATTCCACGGATAAAATAAAATATACTGTCGCACACAGTCGATGCAAGCGGACGCGCGCATAGGAGAGGTGCGGCTCGGCTATGCAGTGTTGTTACAGTAGGGAGGTGACGGGATCTCCAAGTTTGCCTAAGAAGTAAGAACAGAAGGGTGGCGGAGAACCATACTCGTCCTCCCACTAAATCGCCCAATAGATCTCCGCTTGTCCTAGACTCCTAGTTCCCCCAATGACCCCCAAAACCCTAAAATTCCAAAACAAAAGTAGCTTCGATCGATTGACATTGGCGT
>JBBPFQ010000044.1:2588446-2604350 GCA_037974815.1 Kaempferia elegans
AGGGCGGATGATCCTCTCCCGGCGCGGTTCGTCGCGTTCAAGTCCTCCGCCTCCTCCTCCCCGCCGCCTCAGGCGGACGGCTTCACAGAGGAGGAGGATTCCCCTGCGCGGGCAATGCCTGCTCCGTTGGCGCAGCCCCATCCACGCCGCCTTTGGGTGAAGGACCGGAGCCGGGATTGGTGGGACCGGTTCAACCACCCGGATCTCCCCGAGGAGGAGTTCCGGCGCGCTTTCCGGATGTCCCGCTCTACCTTCGACTTCCTCTGCGACGAGCTTGGCTCTGCCATTGCGAAAGAGGACACGGCGCTCCGCGCGGCCATCCCCGTCAGGCAGCGGGTTGCTGTGTGCGTGTGGCGGCTCGCCACCGGCGAGCCCCTCCGGCTTGTCTCCCGTCGATTCGGGCTTGGAATCTCCACCTGCCACAAGCTCGTCCTCGAGGTCTGCACCGCCATACGCAACGTACTCATGCCGCGGTCGCTCCTCTGGCCCGCCCCAGCCGCCGCCGCCGCCGCCTCCGCGCGGTTCGAGGCTCTTTCAGGAATTCCCAATGTGGTGGGCGCGATGTACACAACCCACATCCCCGTCATCGCCCCCAAGGTCGGCGTGGCGAACTACTTCAATCGCCGCCACACGGAGCGCAACCAGAAGACGTCGTACACCGTCACTATCCAAGGCGTGGTCGACCCTGACGGCGTCTTCACTGACGTCTGCATCGGCTGGCCCGGCTCCATGCCCGACGACCAGGTGCTCAAGAAGTCGGCGCTGTACCAGCGTGCGCACGGTGGTCAATTGAGCCACCAATGGGTCGTCGGCGGAGCCAGCTACCCTCTCCTGGACTGGGTGCTCGTCCCATACGCCCAACAGAACCTCACATGGGCGCAGCACGCCTTCAACGAGAAGATCGGCGACCTGAACAGGGTCGCGAAGCAGGCCTTCGCCAGGCTAAAGGGCAGGTGGGGATGCCTGCAGAAGAGAACGGAAGTGAAGCTGTTGGACTTGCCGGTGTTCCTCGGCGCTTGCTGCGTGCTCCACAACATATGCGAGATGAGGAAGGAGAAGATGGACGCTGATCTGGAGTTCGAGCTGGTGGACGACGAAATGGCGCCGGAGAACGGCCTCCGATCACTGAGCGCCATGCATGCTAGAGATAGCATCGCCCATAATCTCTTGCACCACGGCCTCGCCGGAGCAGCTTTCTTGTAAGCTCCACCGCGCAGAGACATCTGCTCAATCTGTTGTTCTTTATTCTAAAAACAGAGTTCATGTGGAGAGTAATTGCTAAGGTCGCAGTTGATAGGAACAATTATTATTTTCAGCTTTAAATTTATTTTTTTTAAATTAAAATAAACTGGTCCTTCTTTTGTACCCGGCTCGGATGTACGACACCTGTGAATTTGACAGAAACCATCGATTGTTGATTATTAATTAATAAATTGACGATATAAATGTAAAAAGAAATGTCGAATATTCGATTAACCGACTGCTAAATTAACAATATAAGTATCCGCTGAATTCCGCCCTAGGGTTTTACTGAACCCTCTCGTCTGGAGGATAAGCGGCCGCGGCGGAGTGCGACGATGAGCAACGACAAGCAACAGAACAACTTCGATGTGTCCGATCTCCGCGCAGGTTTTCTTCTTTCACTGATCTTTCTTTCTCCTTAGCGGGCATTCGATCGATTTTGCAAATATGTTATCCTGATGTTTGATTTTCGCATTTGATTTCTTCTGTTAGCTTTGAGCGCCGAGGATAAAGCTGGTCTGGTTGATTCGCTGAAGGTGCGATATGCCTTTTTTTTTTCTTTTTTAATATTTTGGGGATTGGAGAGGAGGAGGGGTTGAGGTCTTTTTTAATATTTTCGGTTTGACGTGTTTTCTGCTGTTTTTTGGAACCCAGAACAAGCTCCAGAGCCTTGCAGGGAACCATACCGGTGTAATGAAAACGCTAAGCCCGGTAATTAGGAAGCGCGTCGAGGTGCTGAGGGAGATCCAGGTTGATTTACTACTCTATCTGAGAGTGTGTTGTTTCCCCCTCTTTTTTCATGTACTAAGGATCTATTAAGATGACCTCAGGCAGATGTTTTATTTTGATTACCTTTTTATTGATTCTTTCTGTCTTAGTTCCAGTATGAACTTGGATTCAATACGTGGTTTGCCTGTTTGACTAAGAAGAATTGCAAAAGAAATTCCATGCGTGTTACTTCCAATCAATTAATACACAAGTTGCCTTTGTGATGCACACAATTAGAAGGTCGCTTAAGTTGGACGAAATATTAAACATCACTTCTGTGCTTGATAGCTTGGATAGCTAGTTTTACAAATGATATTGATTGACAATTTCGAACCTACTCTTCCATATATCCTGTGTTATTAACCCCATGAATATTGCTGATGTCTTTACTACTTTGGTTGCTACTGCTGTTGGTATTGAATTCTTGTTTAAGATTTCCCATTTTTTATATGAACTCAGAGAAAAGAAATTGTAGTTGCCTGTTATTTCAGTTTGATGGAATTCAATATTAAAATAAACTGACAAATGTTAGTTGGAAGTTACAATCGATAAGACCAAAGATAGTATGCTGTATCTCATGCAAATGTTAACTGAAAACATTAATGATAAACTATTTGACTGGAATTGCTGTTATCTTGGTCTGTGCCATGTGTATGGTTGTTGAATTCTTTATATATTTTTTTCTCACATTTATGTTTTTGAAGGGTTTGGTCATCAATCTTTTATCGTCATTTGTTGTTTCATTACTTAGGTTATTGTTTTAAACGAAATTAGTTGATTTATATCATCAACTTTGTTTTATAATTTCTCTGATTTATATCTTCTATCAAACGACCAACGCTAGCTAAATTTGGCTGAATGTCACTTATAGCATACAGAAAGAATGAGCATATGCCAAGTATTTTGCAATTTATTCCGTCAAGAGGTGAAGTTGGATCCACTCTGTTTCTTGAAGAGAGAACTGTATAATAACATACACCCCACATTTGGAAGGGAGATTTCATTTCTACTGTCTCATTTTCTGTTGTTTATTGCTGTACAAATGTTGATGTAAGCATAAATTGTAATATTATGAATGCCTCATCTCTAATTTTATTAAAATACCCAGGATTGCATTCATAGCCTATTTACTAATTCCACTCAAACTGCATTTTTCTATGCCAAAGCCTCCACCATATACACCCCACAAAACTAGGTTTTTATGCTCTTATATTCTGATGGAGTGTCTTTTCATGTTTTCACTTTGTAGAGCCAACACGATGAACTTGAGGCTAAGTTTTTCGAGGAAAGGGCTGCTCTTGAAGCTAAATACCAGAAGCTTTATGAACCGCTGTACACTAAGGTATGATTCTATTGTCCTTTAATGCTCTATAATTTTGTATTACTATATCTGTAAGCGACTTTGGAGTGGAAGATACTCTGCATTGACCTTACACTGTGTGCTAAAATTCTGTTATTTAGATTTAGTTTGATAAATCATTTTGTTTAACTTGGGTATTTTGGCTCAACCCAGAGGTATGAGATTGTAAATGGAATTGCTGAAGTTGAAGGCATTGCAGATGAATCTGCAACTAAGGCTAGTGGAGGTAATTTTTGGTATATTTTATGTACCAAATGTTATGCTGTATTTTGTGCGCTTTTTTGTAAAACTTTTCATTGCCGCAGAAAAAGGTGTGCCTGGATTTTGGCTGAATGCTATGAAAACAAATGAAGTGTTAGCAGAGGAGGTACTGTTGGGTGTATAATTACACTTCTCCAGCCTTCTTGATTATTTACTCTATGATGTCAACTGAAATACTTTTATTCAGATTCAAGAGCGTGATGAGGAAGCTCTCAAATATCTAAAGGATATAAAGTGGTGCAGAATTAATGAACCCAAGGGTTTTAAACTTGAATTTTTCTTTGAAACCAACCCCTTTTTCAAGAACACTGTTCTGACCAAAACGTACCACATGATTGATGAAGATGAACCAATCTTGGAGAAAGCAATTGGGTAATGTGTTTTTCATTTAGTTTGCTAAAATTTACCTTTTGATAGCTAGTTCTAAATATTCACAAACTTTTATGTTTTGCTCCAGGACTGTGATTGAATGGTTTCCAGGCAAGTGCTTGACTCAGAAGATTCTGAAAAAGAAGCCAAAGAAGGGTTCAAAGAATGCCAAACCCATAACTAAAACTGAGAATTGTGAGAGTTTCTTTAACTTTTTTAATCCACCAGAAGTACCTGAAGACGATGCAGATATTGATGAAGAAACCGTAAGTCTTTCTTCCATGTGAAAAAGAAAATGATAAAGAACTGAATGAGTAACACCATAACTAATTTCATCATTATTCTCTGGGCAGGCTGAGCAATTGCAGAGTCAGATGGAAGTCGATTATGATATTGGGTAAGTTGCGTTGTCAACTTGCAGTTCAGTACTAGTGGAAATATATGTTATCCACATTCTGCTTGTTCTAAAATGCATGTTCTAGGATTCAGTCATCTATGCACATTCACTTGTTCATTTGTCTGGCTGATAGTGAGTGTGTTGATGGGCAGGTCCTCGATTAAAGACAAGATAATTCCCCATGCTGTTTCATGGTTCACAGGGGAGGCTGTGCAAGATGATGATGAGCTAGAACTAGAGAATGATGAGGATGAGGATGAAGATGAGGAGGAAGATGATGATGAAGAGGAAGATGAAGAGGATGACGAAGATGAGGATGAGGAGGATAAAGGGGAAGCCAAGTCCAGAAAAAAGGTATTAGATTTCATTTCTAAAGCTTTCCTGTTTATTTTATTTTGAGTTGAAGATCATGTTCTGACGTATTTGTTCAATTGTATTGTATCCAACCACGGGGCAGAATGGTGCTGCCTTTAATGAATTGATGCGCTATTCCTCTCTTGGTTAATAATGATGGTTCTTTGATATACAGAGAGTTGGTGGCGAGCAAGGTGATCGGCCTGGTGATTGCAAACAGCAGTAAATTCTTTTACAATCATCACACAGAACTTATTCTTCTCGTGGAGGATCCTGCAGAGACGGCATTTTCCAAACTTGTGTTCTGCCGGTGTTTTTTTATGTGAAAGTTCAATCCAGAATCATGTGTCCCAGCGTGTGGTTGGAATCTGCAGAGTTTTTGGAATTGCTGAAGCGAGGATTTGTGTTTTATCTTAACTAATGTCGTGTCGTTGCTTTAATGTCGTGCCGTGGCTTTATTCTCACAGTGAGTTGACTGCAGATGAGTAGTATGCTTATATTTTCATTGGACCATTTGCATTTTTTTAGTAACATCTGCATTTTTCAAGTATGACCATCTTTTATATCTGGATGCTGCTAATTTATATTTGTAATATACACAATATTCTGTCAACCGACTTTTTTTTTGTTCCTTCTGTAATGTCTTTTGATTTGCGCGAGAATCGGCGATATGTTGTGTTCTAGTTAGTCACACAATTAATAGAAATAATTGTCGTGTTGATCTGTTAATATGCCCAGCAGGAGCACAAATTATATGAAAGCTCTTCATAGAGATTATTATGAATTCTGTGTGTCCTTAATTAGTAATTAATGGTTCGGTTTAAAATATATTAAGCTTGATAATTGATTCTGTCTGTGAGTAAACAGTTGGATACTGGGAAAATATTATCCTGGTGGATATGAGAGTTGCTTACGGGGCCACAATCTGCTTCTTGCACCAAGGAATTCAAAGAGAACGTTAACAATCAAACAGGAAGAATCCTCTCCGTGTTTGGTCCTCCGATATTCAAGTTAGCTTGGTGATAAAAAATATAGGTTGCTGAAGAAAAGTAGCGTAGAAGACGTATATTGCACGTACCTTTGGGCCTTTGGCCTCTGTGAAAAAACCATATTTCTAGCCGAAGGAAGATTATGGTTTCGCTGTCAGTTGTCCACGTGCATTGATTACTTTTCGTATTGGGCTTCTCATAAATAGGCTTGCTATGATTGTGCATGTCACGTGTCTGTGATTGGAAGCTTTTCCTGCTAGTAGAGAATATTCATATGACATTCGGTTAGGCTAGGCGACAAAGAGGACCCTTACAACTGTCGGTCGGTCGACAAACTAATTCGCTAAAGTCAACTGTTGATCGGCTATTAGCCGGATACCGACGGTTGTAAAATCCGATCGGCTGCACGTGACCGCTCGGCTAACTGTTATGACTTTACCATTGGCCATCTATTTGACCAGCTGACTTTGAGTTTTTTCTCAGTGACTCGGTTGGTCGATCGGCTGATGATGATTTGATACTTTATTGATGAACTCTTGACTTCACATTATGACCTAACTTTAACATTGACTAACCTTTGACCCCGCATTATCATCCAGACCCATAATTAATTCGACCCGATGAAAGAATTATCCATAGCAAATCAGCAGAGGCCCTCTATAGAATTTTGTTGGGTGAGCAGTTGCACAATTAAAATAAGGGAAAACTACATGTCTCCGATAGATAAACATCAACACCAACCCCCGGAGAAGACCATAATGATTATGGAAAACTCGCACAGAATTAATTAGGACGCAATGCATCATTATGCATCGAATATTGTTGGATTAGTATCATGCGTGACATTATATATCTTTCCAATAAGAAAATTAATTAATGAAGTACAAATCTACCATCCTTGTCCCTCTACGCGATCGAGTTGGGTCAAGCATCTCTCTTGCTTAGAACCTCATAGAAGAAAACAAAAGAAAAGAAGCTCATACAGCTCCACCACCCAACTCCTGTCCCACCTTAAACGTACAATCCTTGTAGTAAAATGACTAGTCGATATTGCACAGTATGCAGTTATATTTCTTAATTTGCCTACTTTGTCCACACTCTAAAGCTTCTGAACAGTATATCCACCAAACAGAGATTACAAAATCTTACGCTCTGTCCGTCTCATCTGGTCCACCAGAAAAGCAGCTAGCTCTTCTAGCTATATATAAACTCTGTTCTGATCATGAACTCTCTCACAACGCAGCACACATCGATCTCATTCTAATTTCTTTTCTTCTTGTCTAGATCACTAGAGACACAGAGATGGCCTTCCCTCTCCTCTTGCTTTTCTCCTTCCTGCTAATGCTTCAGGATGCAACCACTACACGAGCCGAGCAAACCAACCACTACAACTTCAATGTATGTATATATTCAACTTAAAAGTAGAGTTCATCATGTTGATCGATCGAGAGGTCATTGCAGATACAAATGGCGAATGTGACTAGGCTTTGCAGCCCCAAGAGCATCCTGACCGTGAACGGGCAGTTCCCGGGGCCGGAGATCGTCGCCCGAGAAGGGGACCGAGTCGTCGTCAGGGTCACCAACCACGTCGAGCACAATGTCACCATTCACTGGTATATATAACAACGAACGATCGATCGATCGATACAAGTTTATGGAAATGAATTAATGTGGCATTATTTATTGTGCATGATCAGGCATGGAGTTCGTCAACTGAGAAGCGGATGGGCAGACGGTCCAGCCTACGTGACTCAGTGCCCTATCCAAAAGGGGCAGAGCTACGTGTACAACTTCACGGTTGTGGGGCAGAGAGGCACTCTGTTTTGGCACGCCCACATCTCATGGCTCAGGGCCACCCTCTACGGCCCCATCATCATCCTTCCCAAGCTCGGTGTGCCCTATCCCTTCACTAAACCCTACGAAGAAGTCCCTATCATTTTAGGTATATAAAATCATCTCTAACCACAAAACTCATTTGGTTGCATTTTATACACAAATTTAGTGTCGTTTCAGCACCAAATATTTTTCCAACTCCAACCAATACATATCATTTCTTATACTGAAATGAATATTAATTCCTTAGAATATTCTTTAAAATATCTTATAATTTATTATTCTAACATACATATTAATTTGTTAAATATTTTTATTGTGATAATAATAATAATAATTATTAAAATTAATAATTTTATAGTACATAATAATTAATTTTTATGAAATTTTAAATGTTTAATAGTGTGTTTGTTATGAAATTATCAATATTATAAAATTTAAATTATTTATAATATTAAGAAATATAATAAATATTTTAAATATTACTGTTAATAACTAATGTAACTTTATAATATAAAAAATTTAACTAATAAATTAAATTAAATAATATTAATTTATAATATTTAAGAATATTTTAATTATAAATTTAATATTATAATATATTATAAAAGTAGAAAACATATGAAAAAAAAAGAATACATCATTTTAGTACAAGTGAATAGTGCAACATCAAAAAAGGGTTACCATTGGAGTTTAATTGGTGTCCCTTTTACACCAAAATGATGTAAGGGGACACCATTGGGTATGCTCTAATTGATTGTGATACTTCCTATGATTTACCTTTCTCCTATGTTGTAGTTTGGATCGGGGTAGACAGTCAGAGGCAGCCCAGAGGCTGTCAATGGTGGGCATGTGGCTGGGCTGCTGGGCAGCGAGTGGGAGGCGGTCTCTGATCGCTTGCTCTGATCCAAACTACAACCTAAGGGGAGGTGAATCCTAGGAGGCATCACAATAAATTACGGTCGAATTACAACTGCGATCCGGCCGCAAATGTGAGTGGATCATCCCCTGATCAATTTTTTTTTGGATCGAAGGATATGGTCTGAAAACTTAGTGAGTCCGAGTATATTCTTCTCATGACTTCACTATTTATATTAATAATTAGTAGTTGCTCATAATTTATCTTTTTTTTTATTGACTTAGGTTGTATTGGTAGAGATGCCGAGACGAACACGAAGAACATCGATAGGATATGATCGTACCGTACGTGTACGGCGTTGGAATAGGAATAATGGCACATGTCTCTCTTTGCTACAAAAGACGGCAAACACGAATAGGCCACATTTGCATGACCCACACACCACGACCTTTTGCTGCAATACTCGCACGGGGAATGCATGCTGAAAAACAATTAATGGATCAATGCACTGAATCTTCACCCAAAACTTTAGATCGAGAAGATATAGATCGAGACAGGTCACATTTTCCAGCACATTTTCCATATTAATGTTGCCACCCAACCCAGACGATAAAGACAGAGCAGCAACCTTCAGTCAAAGCCAACCCCACCAAGTCTTTTCGTTGAAGCATCTCCCTCCTCTCTTTCTTCCAACTTTCTTTATCAAACCTCTAATTCATTTCCCATCCCACATCTATATATATGAAAAGAGAAGGAGCACTCACGAACTCTCTCTCACGTCCATCTCCTTTTCAGTACTGTTCTTGGCAGAGTAGCTAGCTAGCTAGGATCGTAATTGTAAATGCACTTTGAGCGAGTCTCTGACATATCGAGCACTCATTCAAAAGTGCCAATTGATCGGTTTGAGGAATTAAGAAGCTCACGTACGGCATGGGGAATTCAGGAGAACGATCACAGCAAGAACAAGAGCAAGAGCAAATATCTTCTTCTTATCCATCGAGCTATTTCAGCATTGAATATTTAACTCTACTCCTCTTCCTCACTGCGTCAATGTTGATACTGCCTCTCGTGCTGCCTCCCTTGCCGCCGCCGCCTTCTATGCTGCTTCTGCTTCCTATAGGCCTTCTCATCTTGCTTCTTGTCCTGGCTTTTATGCCTTCAGACATGGCAAAGATCACACCCTCCTCCTACCTGTAAATAGATTGATAAATAGATAAATTATTGTGCCAATTCTAATTAAGTATACATTTCTTCATTTAATCATTCGAGTGTAGTTGCATCGATTGTTTAGAGCATGTAATTCTTAGAAAAAGGAAG
This sequence comes from Kaempferia elegans, assembly GCA_037974815.1. Taxonomy (NCBI): domain Eukaryota; kingdom Viridiplantae; phylum Streptophyta; class Magnoliopsida; order Zingiberales; family Zingiberaceae; genus Kaempferia; species Kaempferia elegans. Next base: position 2,598,196 of record JBBPFQ010000044.1, read on the forward strand.
TAAAATGTGTTTTGATTTTGTTGTTGAATGTTGATTAATTAAGAGTTTGAAAGTTGTGAAGTTTGGCAGAGGCAATTAAATTAAATCATGTGTGAAAGAAACATCATCGAACCGGTTTAATTTCTTTGTTTTACACAAGATCAAGTTGTATGCTTGCAAGTATACATAACTTAATGAATGAATGATTTAAACTAACTACTTGATTTTAAACATAAGACAATTTTAGTGGTTAACTTTACATTAATTAGATTATAAAAGTACGGTACCAAACAAATTAATATAATTAAGGATGCACTAACCCTTAATCAATGTAGAACAACTTGACAAATGTCAAAACATTCCAAATAGCAAAGACAAAAAGCGCCAAATGTTTCCAACAAACGTACGTACGTAATCTTCTAACTCCAACTCTCCAAACAGAACAACCTCCGCCGGCCGGCCGACCGACCCTTCGTCCCTTCTACGCCGCCATCAATCTACCAATTAATTAATTCCCCCGGACGGCCGAGACGTACGTACGTTTGAACGCCGATCTCAGCATCTACTGCATGCTGCAGACTAGCTCCAACTCCCTGTATATTTATCGAAACTGATCAGACTCTGCTACAATTCAGTAACTCCATTGCTCTTGCTTGAGCTCAAGGAAGAAGAAGGGAATTATTAATGGAGGATAGGAAGGAGATCGGGGAGGTTGCGTTAAGAGTGAGTGACGAAGAGGGTGGAGGTGCTCCAAAGAAGAACATTAACAACAACAGCAGCAGCAGCACAACAAGGAAAAGAGTTGCATCTTTGGATGCCTTCCGAGGCTTGACGATAGTCGTATGCATCCATGATTTTAATTTCTTTTTTTTTGGTTTTTGGGATGTTATCGATCAATATTAATTGTGATAGATGTTGTAGTTAATGATATTGGTGGATGACGCGGGGGGAGCCTACGAGCGGATCGATCACTCGCCATGGAATGGCTGCACGCTTGCAGACTTCGTCATGCCTTTCTTCCTCTTTATCGTTGGCGTCGCAATTGCTCTTGCGCTCAAGGTACAATTATGAAATAATTTTCACTATATATTTTTTTTCAAATTATTATTTTTCTACTTCATATAGGTATTTGAAGTTTTGATGTGGTTGTTTCGTGAATTTTTAGTAAACGAACCTTGAAGTTTTAATTATTGCAGAGGATCACCCAAGTCCCTGCCGCAATAAGGAAGATAATTATCAGGACATTGAAACTTCTCTTCTGGGGAATACTCCTACAAGGTGAGTGAATTGGGTATATGCCATTAGTAATATGATAAAAAATTAAGGTTTTAATTGTATATATGAAAAAAAAATGAAGGTGGATATTCGCATGCTCCTGATGACCTCTCCTATGGCGTCGACATGAAGACTATTAGGTGGTTTGGAATTCTTCAGGTACATAATAATTAATTCAATTAAATAAATAGTTTTTTTCTATTTATTTCTCTCTAATTTGTAAATTAGAGAATTGCGTTGGTTTACTTGCTCGTGGCGCTAGTCGAGGTTTTGACGACCAAGATTCGTCCATCAAAAATAACGGACGCTCCTTGGGCTCTCTTCGTTGCTTATCGCTGGCAATGGTAAAAAAATCTCATTATATATGTTTTAATTTTCTGCCATTTTTTAAATATTGGTTTTCTTTTAACTACCCTTAAAATTAATATTCATTTATTTTCAGGATTTTTGGCTTTGTTTCCTTTGTGATCTACATGGTCACAATCTTCACAGTGTATGTTCCAGATTGGAGCTTCGTTTACCACGCAGAAGGAGACGTCAATGACGGAAAGAGATTTTTCGTATGCTATCAATTTTATTTTATTAAAAAATAAAAATCTCCAAAAATAAAATTTTGATAATTATTTTTCAGGTGAAATGTGGAGTGAGAGGGCACTTAGGTCCCGCTTGCAATGCAGTGGGGTACGTGGACAGATCAGTGTGGGGAATAAACCATCTTTATTCACAGCCTGTTTGGATAAGATCCAAGGTGAAATTATTATTATTTTTAAAAAAATAATAAAACAATTATTTATTAATAATAGCAGTTATTGGCGAAAATGAGCAGGCATGTACTCATAGTTCACCCAACATGGGCCCACTTAGAGAAGATGCAGCTCCATGGTGTCTGGCTCCTTTTGAACCAGAAGGCTTGTTGAGGTTCGTAAGCATTAATTACTGGCTTAACATTTTTTTTAAGCACAAAAAACATGTTTAATTTAGAATTAAGAATCTAATACCATCTTAATTGTCTTGTCGCTGACAGTTCAGTATCTGCTATCCTTTCTGGAACCATTGGAGTTCATTATGGCCATGTCTTAATCCATGTTAAGGTGATCTATTCAATTTTTAACAAAAATTTCATGGAAATTAACTTCAATGACAAAAATAATCCATCCTCTTGCTCTGAATAATCAGGATCATTCAGAGAGACTGAAGCACTGGTTGCTGATGGGAATTGCTCTTCTAACCTGTGGCTTCACTCTTCACTTCTCAAATGGTAGAACAACTCTCTTTTCTTTGTGCTAAATATTTCGAGTTGAGGTTAAGAATAAAGGTTAAGAATGAGTTAATTAAAAGGAAAACAATTTGCTAACAACTAATTTGGTGGTCTGCCATGGCAGCCATTCCCCTCAACAAGCAACTCTACAGCTTCAGCTATGTGTGTGTCACAACTGGGGCAGCAGGTCTTGTTCTCTCAGCATTTTATGCAATGGTAAGGAAAAACTATCTCAATTACTTCACCACTAACCTTAAAATATATATACACTTAAATATATAATTATTCATCATTCATTGTTCAGATTGATGTGTGGGGTTTGAGAGCACCATTCTTGTGGCTGGAGTGGATAGGCATGAACGCAATGCTTGTTTTTGTGATGGCAGCACAAGGAATCTTCCCTGCTTTTGTGAACGGATGGTACTATGAAACTCCAAGCAATTCTCTGGTAAACAATAATCATTCATGAACATTAATTTTGTGCTTTTAGTAAAAGTAGTGCAAGAATTAACTGAATATTTGATGAACACGGGTGCAGGTGCACTGGATTCAAAAGCATGTTTTTGTGAGAGTTTGGCACTCGCAGAGATTGGGAACGCTGCTTTATGTAATTTTTGCTGAGATTTTGTTCTGGGCAGTCGTCGCAGGCATCCTCCATAAGCTTGGCATTTACTGGAAGCTCTGAATTAAGATTATGTGATGTGAAGTAATGAATTGATATTTGAAAGTTGCAGAATTTGTTGTAGCTCAAAATGTACATGCCTAGCTCGGAAACCATTTGAAATATTAATCTATGGATTAATTGTTGATTCTAAAGCATAGAAATACGAAATCTCAACAGTGATCTCCCGTAGTAGATCTTGATCTTCGTTTGTTATCACGAACGAATCAGAAAGCTCTTTAAAATTCACAAACCAAATCCTAGAGGTATGTTCTTCTTCGCCGATTACTTCTTGCTCACTCTCTTCTCCCTTTCGATTCCTTAGACGCCTCTTATATAAAGGCAAGCGACAATAATGTCGCTCATAAAGGAGGAAGATGAAGGGGAAGAGACACCATTTCATCTTCGTAACTCCTACATCTCCTACTCGCACAAGTCAATCCATAGAGATTATCTAGTCACAAAGACTATGTAAGTCATAAAGATTATATTATAATCAAGTTACAAGGATCACATCACAAAACACTTGTTAATCATAAAGACCAAATAAGAACAACCATTCCATATTTTAGGTAAAATGATTCGTGCGATAGCAAGCACACTGAGCAATTATTGTTAAGAAGATTATTACTTCTTACATAACTACTCATATAACGAATCAGAGACATTAATAACTTGTCTTTACCCCAGATTAAATTATTAACAACAATACAAACATCTCTAATATCTCGTAACGACAATTATGTAGAGAGCATGTTCAATATCTTCTTTTAATACAATTATTCACAATCACATTTTAAGCACTTAAAAAAATATATAATTGGTCGACGAGTGAATACATGTCAAAGATGTAAATCTATTTTAATCTTCCTTCTTCTCAAATCTATTCATTATAATCAGTTGTTTTCTTAATTATCCTCCATAGGCCGAATCATCCATAGTTTTAGGATATACGCTAAACTACCAGACACTGATTAAAATTTTAAGTAGACAGCTAAATAGTCACTTAGGGTAAAATTGATATTAACTTATAATCTCAAAGGTCTCACATAGTAGAGAAATAGAGATTCATTCTCTTACTACCTTTATTGTCGCTATGGCATATGTGGTATGAATCATATGCTCCAATGTTATTCTCTTATTCCAATAAAGAGCGCATGATTTTCTCAAAATTTAACACCGTACAGATTTTGATCTAGGTATATCTAATGCCTAATCCTGAATTCAACTTATGAATTCAAATTTGGCATTTAACAAGTTCAGTAAATGGTGAGTTCATTTACTTCGATCATTATCAATACTCAAATGATTTCATCTTGATACAATAATCAAGGTGACCTCAACTTACAAGTATGTCTCTATTCACAGCTATCTAAGTTGTCTGATAAGTAATGGTCTTATCTCTATTTATACTAAATAAATAGAGACAATTGTCTATGTGAGCGGATCCATTTCAACCTGCCAACATGCTTATTGAGACTTTATTCAAATGTAATAAAGACATATATACTGAATAGATCATGACATTTCATATATCTAAATGTCTTTACAATATGTTACATTCTTCGAAGTCCCAAAGATTTCACATATCCTTGAAATGACTCTTTAGTTAATGACTTAGTAAAAGAATCTGCAAGTATATTACATGTAGGGATGTACTCAAGAATTATCTTTTTCTTGTCATCAATATCCCTTACAAAATTATCTTTAATTTCTATATGCTTGCTTTAGCTATGATATTTAGGATCTTTAGAAAAAAATATAGTAAATTGACTGTCACAATACACTATAATATGACTCCCACTGTCCTCAGCAATCCTTAGATTCTTCATGAACCTTTTTAACTAGACAACCTTTTGCGCAGCTACTGCACAAGCCACATACTTAGCTTCCATTGTCGACAGTGCTACACAAGTCTGTTTCTTGCTATTCCATGAGATGACGCCACCATTTAGCAAGAAGGTATAACCGGATGTGAATTTTCTGTCATCAAGATTCCCTGCCCAATTTTCATCTATGTAGCCTTTCCTTTCAGGCTTATCTTAAATTCTTAAAAATAGACACAATAATATGCTATCCCTTTGAGATATATAAATATCCTCTTCACCGCTTTCCAGTGTCTCGATCCTAAGTTTGACCAGAAACGACTAACTAAGCCATCAACATAGCTTATATCATGATAAGTACACAACATAGTACACATTAAACTACTAATAACACCGACATATGATTTTTCTTCATTTCGGCTACTTCTTCAAGAGTCTTGGGAAATATACTTTTGCTCAGAACAGTACCTCTCGCTGCAAGTGTTTGTGCAATGTTGCAATCTAACATATTGAAGTATCGTAACATCTTAGTAATATAAGTGTCTTGAGACAAATCCAAAAGTCTTTTTACTGATCTCTTATGATATTTACTTCTAAGATGTACTCAATTTCTCTCATATTTATTATGTCAAATTGTGATAAAAGCCACGATTTGACTTCTATTACACACTTTATGTCACTTGTAACTATTAGCATATCATCAACATATAATTATAAGATAACAAAATAAGATAACAAACTTTCTTTTTTTCCTTTCTTATGTAAACATAATGATTCTCATTGATCATTTTGAAACAATAAGACAAAATGACCTCATTAAATTGTATGTTCCACTATCTTGACACTTGTTTAGCCCATATATAAACTTTTTAAATCTATATACTTTTTCTCTTGACTTTCAACAATGTAGCCTTCTAGGTTCTAGCTGTGTCATATATATTTTCTCGTCAAGGTTAACATTAAGTAAAGTCATTTCTACATCCATTTGATGTAATTCCATGTCATAATGTGCTACTATATCTAGGATGACACGTATTGACACAAATTTTACAATTGAGGAGAGTGTTTCTTCAAAATTAATACTCTCCATTTGGGTATATCCTTTTGCAACTAGTCAAGTTTTGTATCAAATAATCGATCAATCTACTTTATTCTT
>JBBPFQ010000044.1:2656979-2667338 GCA_037974815.1 Kaempferia elegans
TCATGCTCGGACGTGGGAGGGTGCCCTCCATTCACGGGGGGCTCCCTCGCGAGGGAGTGTCGCCCACGCGATCACGCACCGACGACCGTGCAGGCTAAAATTCTTATTCATATTAGATATCAAATATCTCTATACCTTTCTCTATTCGGATCGAGGATATCAAATTCGAATAGAATTGCCACCCCCTTGGTTTGTAATAGGATAATTCAATAAGATTAACAAGAGGTTAAATCATAAACTTCTGTTATGTACGCAAATTTAACATTTCCTTACTACAATTATATTAGCATACATTTTATTTTTCAAGAAAAAAATATAAAGAAAAAGATTTGCATATTACAAGTGCCAGGTAACATATGTCAACCTAAAATCTAGACAATTATACTGGTGGGTGTATTCATATACATCAACGTATATTTGACAGTTACTCCGAGAACTTTCACAATCTTGAGCGTCGTATGAACCTCATCGGATTCATGGGATGGCTGCGGTGGTGGCCAAAGCTGAAACATTGCTTCCCTTTGAAGGAAGTGCTTGGCTTTATATCCCAACCCTCTACATTCTCTGGGACACATACATCAAACAAAATTTGGCTTAAAACGCCTTGTGGATTGATGCTCGGTAGAGTGAATGACTTGTCATCGCCTGAATAGCTTCCATTTTTCGTTTCGAAGTTGTCGTTTGGGCTTGGTAAGGCAAAGTGATCATTGGGTTCAATGACAGTTCTTCTTAGGCTTTCATTCGAGGTGATTGTCGCTTCACGCAGACTAAAAATGGACTCTAGTATACTGTTGCAGGCGTTTCCAAGATCCGCAGCTGCTCCATTGTAGTTACATCTCTGGGAAAAGGTTGCAGCTGCCTTATCCAGCAACTCAATGACATTACGGTGGTATTCATTTCGATGATGCTTATAATGCCCTGCAGAATCAATGTACAATTAGAAAGCAATCCAAATGTCTCAAAAGCCATCACAGGGACAGAGAGAAGAATGGCATATCAATTGAGGATTTGAGTTTTAATTTTCTAATTCCATTTCATCAGGTTCCCCAAGATTTTTACAAGACGATACATGATTCCAATTCCATGGTGTGGTTTTGCCATCACAATACGTTTGGGAAGTAGTTAGCATAATGCCAGAAAATTCACGAATATGAAAAATTAATTGGATCTCACAAATATGCAGGCTAAAGTTCGTATGGGGGTAAGTAGCACTATCATAGTTTTGTCTTTGACTAGAGAGAGCACAATATACAATTGCCAAATATTATCATGTTGAAACGAAAACTCTAGAAAATAAAATAAAAGCGCACCTATATGAGGAGAATTGCTCCATTTTACAAGTTTGACGTCACCACCAAGCTCCTTCAGACGTTGAGCAAAGTTGAAAATAGTTTGGCATGAGGCGAATTCATCCTCCTCAGAGCAAAATATGAGGAAAGGACCCATACTCTGCAGGCATATCAAAACCAACAATAGATTATTAATACTCTCCATGGATGCAGTAAAGAATAACTGAAACCTAAATATAAGAATCATTACCACTGATGAGTACAACACTTTCCAATACTCAGCACGCTGTGCGTCAAATCTACCTGTGAAAATAGTACCAAGACCAGACGTCATGGCTCTTGCTACCCATGAGGTTATTCTTGTTGATCTAAACACTCTTTGAGCACTTGGATGATGGATGAATCGAGCAACCGAATCACTGGTGAAGTCTATTGGTCCAGAATCATGTATTTGACCACAAATGCCCTCTCTAATAAGCTGATATTCATCCTTTAAGACAAGAAAATAGGTTTTGTGAGAAATTATCTTAGCACAATATTTTCCTCATGAAAGAATTAATACGTGGAATAAATTGAAAATAACAGGAAAATTAAAGTGCATCAAGATTCAACACCAGTAATAGGCTCCTTAATTCTCATTCCATGACAAGTAATAATAATTCCTGGTTGTCAGGTAACACCTAAGATGGTTAATGGGCTTTGCAAAAAAATGCATTCATTATAAACATCCTGGAAGTGAAATGAGTGGTACATTTTAGGAGCCTTTATCATTATGCCATAAAGATATTGACTAACTAGGGTGGATAACATATAAACAGAGTTACCAAATTAAACAATTAAGGAATTGGAAGGAAACTTTTTCATTGACGTGGTAAACTGAATTTTGATAGAAAAAAAACATACCAGTATATGCCCTCCTTGACACTTTCCGTCGAGAACCTAGCATAATGGAGGAAAACTGTAATTTGAGTAAAAAATAATCCTACAATGTCATAGGTAATCAGTAAAGAACAAAAATATGAATGGGAAAACTTTATAAGTTCAATGGAGAATATGTCATGCATTTGAGCCAGAATAACTGCACAAACCTGAAGAATTCTGTCCATGCAACCTTTTGATCCCAAAGAAAAGCTCACAAGGACAATAGGTAACCGCTTGATCTTTATAACCTGTTAATTCAATATACAAATGGGTTCTAAATAAGTTACACTACTTGTAATATATAAATGGATGTCAGAAAACAGGATATAAACATGGAACATAAGCCTGTTGGAAGCCCCAATAAGTATTGAGTATAAATAGAAAGTGAGGACAGAAACACTATTGTAGCTTAGTAGTGAAAATTGAAGGAAAGCAACTGTTGTATAGACCATAATTTGACTACAAATATAATGCCTTTTAACATTAATACTAACCTTCACAAGCTCGTCAAGTACACCATGGGCTAGTGAAGTGACCTTGTCAGGGAAATACCTACAAAAGAATCTCAAATTAAAAATTCAAACTATCTGAAAGCTTGGTCTTTTTAATGAGAAAAAATGTTGACAACACAAAGAACCAATGTTGAATTGAATGCACAGGAATTCTAAATATACACTTGAGTCTATCAAATCCACAGCTACAAATGGCATAATTTTTGTTGGAGACTATTGTTGCATCTTGAAAATGAATATCAGCATGCATTGGACACTCGCATTAATGAAGTTTTAACAAATATTACAAATAGTCAATATAGACACCCTTAGAATTTTTTTTTGCCATACCTACAAAAATAGAAGAAAAAGGAAAACAATGTGCACCAATGCAAAGCAGATGATTTGACATTGAACACTCACAGAACCCATCCATAGTGGTGGAAGCCAAGACAATGATTTTTTTTCCTTACTATGTTATTAATGATTCATAAATCATAGTAGGTGTCTCTATGTGGAAAATTTTCTTACAATCTTAATAGCAAAGTGAGGTGAAATTTGATCCATTGTAAATGCAAAAAAAAAAAAATGATAAGAGAAAAAAATAAACATTAAAATTGAGAAGAAAGAGGTGGAACAAATCTATTACAGAAAAATGCATAAAAGGAAGATGTATGATGCTACTGAAGTCATATAAACATGTAACAGACACCATAATCGAGTACCACAAATAAAATTTCTTGTACTAAGATTACTGTAAGAGAGAAGAACACTAGAGCTTCTTTTAAAAAGGAGAAGTGATGATCAGAAGGGTGTTATTTGAGATTAAAGTTTTTTGATGAATTACCGATACAAATATATTGTAATTATTTATTCTTCATCACTATTATGACAGAGAAGTACATAACAAAACATGTTTATACATACGATATCATAAAATATGATTATTTTTAATTTTGGTGAGAAAACAAATAAAGTAGTAAAGAAAATAATTTTGAAAAAACAAATTGAAGATAAATTTTTAATTGGTGCATGTATGATAAAAGGAAAGAAATTGAAAAATATTCAAAAATTTGTACATATGTAATAAATGAGAGATTTGATTTTTGTCATTTGGTAATTAATAGTTTTTATTTTAGTAATAAATAGAGAATTAATTATAATGCCCGTTAAAATTATTATATTTTCTTATTTAGAATATTTATTTCCATATTCACTATAAAAGAAGTCAGAGTCATGTATTTAAACATCTTTGAATTAATACAATACCAACAATTTCCAATTTGACTTCTTTGTTTCGATAGTTCGATTTTGGTGCTACGTAAATTTAAAGGAAAGAAAGCTCATACCTAGGAAAGAATCTTTCAAAAAGATCAATTTATGCACTCCCCAGCAAGATAAATACTATTTAGAAGCAATTGACAACAATTTATTTGAAGAATAGAAGGGAGGGAAATCTAATTAAGATGAAAGTGGATCAATTATGTTTTAACAAGCTCCTCAAGTAATTGTTCCTCTTCCCACTAATGATTTAGAGCAATGTAATTGAAAATGCATGGTCAGAAAAATAGTGCAAATATAAACAGGAAAAGGCAAATGTCAAATTTTAATTCTCAAAAGCCAAACAAGAAATGATTATAACTCATTTCACATTTACTAATGTAATTAAGATACAAAAAGAAATAGAACTTGTGAAAAAGAATGTAAAAATACTATTAGATAGTCGAGAGAACCAGAATCTTCTTTTATTTTATAAAACCTACTATTAGATAATGGAGAGAACCATCGTCTTCTTTTATTTTATAATACTGAGCATAATCACACCAGAATCTGTCATATTACTAGAACCTTCAAGAAAACTCCGCGAATAAACAAGACAATTTTGTTTCTAGTAAATTTTGATGGAACAATGAATAACAGTATCCGTGCATCGGTTGTATTAATCCGAACAGTAACTATGAAGCATAATAAAAGTTAGTTCTTGACACAAGAACCGGGAATAAGAAATCCTATTCGTTGAGAACTGAAGTGAAAATGATAAAGATCGCGAATTGACAGATCCAATCTAACACATCCAAAATTTCAACAAAAAAGGGTTCTTTTCTTTAAAAAAAATCAACTGAAAAGCACTGAAACAGCCCGAACATCAAAGGAATCCAAATAAGAAAAAGAAAAATAGAGCAAGCAGCTTACAGCGTGAGGAAGTCGACGTGGCAGACAAGGGGACTCCATCCGAGAGACCAGTACAGATCGACGAAAGGCTTCAGATCGCTCTCCTGGCTTGAGAGCCACGAGAATAGCACGGCGATTCCTTTGGCTTCCCTCCGCGCTTCTCCCTCCGACCTTCCCCAGTAGAACTGCCCTCCCTCCCCCCACATCCGGCCAAAATCCGGGGCTAAAACCTCGATATCCTGGATTTTCAGACCTCGTCGACGAGAACAAGAACACTAATTTATGTAGCGTCCAAACCAAGCGAAATCAGAAGGAAACTAATGGAAAAAAGAGGAGAAAAGACGCGCTCTTCTCCACTCTTTCGTCCATGGGAATATTTGGATTGGATCGGCATCCGAGTCCTCCGTGCACAAGTATTTTATAATCTCTCAGTTTTTACCCAATTCCTTACCCTCTTCACAAATGGAGAAACGTCTCCACGACTACGAGCAAACTCCACGGTGGTCGCAGTGGTATCGTCAACTTTAAGTGGGAATAAAAAACATACCACCTTAAAGGTGAAATTTATTTTATATTCAGTATTGATATTTGGTAGATGAAAATTAAAATTAATATATAAAGGGATGTTTGATGGGCGAATTTAGGAGACTCAAATGAGAATGAAATATATTTCATTCTCATTCTTGAATTTGGTAGACGGAAATAAGAATGAGTTTCATACCTCCAATTTTATAACCTGTACCCCTAGGTTATCGCTAAATTCATTTCCCCTCAATCAAATTCATTACCATTCCGATTCCCAAATATATACCAAGCGTCCTCTAAATTTTATATCCTTAATTTTATAACTAACACTAGATTATCATTAAACTTATTTCCCCTCAATTAAACTATATTAATATTCTCATTGTAAGCTAATATCTAAGAAGAAATGTTATATAGTACTAGCTTTGGGTACCCGGTAAGATACCTATCTGTTATTGGCAATGTAGCTTGGAAGCGAAAGATGGGAATTGCTTAAATTACTCTAAAATTCATATTTTAAAAATGCCCTCAAGAGTTTTAGTATCATCAAAATTACTCTTTATATTTTCAAATTCTATTATTTCGCACCTAATTATTGACATTACTAATTCATAAAAGAAATAAATGCGCTACTTTACTATTTCCAATAACAAAAGTTTGATAACATTAAGGATTCTTTGTTCAATTTTAACCTTCAAAGTGTGTTTTTAAAAAAGATAAACCTCAGGGGTAAAATAAAATTTTCCGCTTCTTGACAGTCCATTTCGTATGCAGGTAAAATTTCTACTTAAGTTTAATTAATTAATATTTTTAATTTTAAAATATAAATAATATAAAAAAACACTTATATAAAATAAGAATTTATAAACAACTAGATAGGTATATTCTTGCATAAATTAAATAATTTATTGTATAAAAATAAGAAGAAAATGATTTTCCATAGGAAAAGGTGAGGATTTTTTTTTCTCGACGAATTAAAAAATAAACAATATTTTAAGTGGTTAATTGAATTATCTTTTATATTTGTGATCGGAGAAGAAAGCGAAGAACCAAGGATAGTTAACTTGCAATGGCGGCGTGCACATCTCCTATTCAATCTCGCTTTTTCTCCGCCTTCTTTGGCGATCGCCTCTCCTGCTCTCACGCACCCCTTCTCCGCCGCAACGCAGGTCCTTTATTACCTAACCCTACGCGATTTCTTCCTACGATACTTGCAACCATTTTGCTCGCTGTGCGATTCCTTGTTACCCTTTTCGTGAGATTTTATAGTTTTCTGGAAGTAGAAAGTTTGGCACTTTCTTCGTCACTGGGAAAACTTGAAATTTTTGTGGTTTAGTGTTATCTTTATAGGGCGAAATACGATGATGAATCATAAATTTTGATTTTTTTTGTATTTCCTGTACACTCGGGAAGGTCGATTGATGAGGCACCTGTGGATTCATGATGATTTTGTGGCCTGTCTCCTCTGTACCATTATTTATGGCTTGTATAACAGCAAAATTTTGTATGTATATTCTTATAAACATACTGGTTTGCATATTTACCACATCAAATTTTAATTTTTCAAATGTATCATTGTTAAACGTAAAATCTTGTATAAATGTCATCAAAGATTATTTCTTCTTTAAAAAAGGAACAAGATAGTTTTGATGGACAATATTTCCCTTAACTTTAAGCTTCTATATTGTGTTTTTATATTTGTTCATTTATTGTTATTCTGATTATTTTTTTATGTATTATGTTTATTAATATTTTCAGATTACATTTATACATTTTAGAATGGCATTTGAATGCGGAAGAAAAATCAAAATGAAATAAAATGTGAAAAGCAGGAGATAAAAAAAAAGGTGAAATACACAAATTTTAAATTCTAATTACCAATAAGAACATTTTGGGTATAATTTTAACCAAACATCATTAACATAAGTTTAATTCAAGCTAATGGTACTTATAAGAGATTTATAGATTTGAAATTACATACATGCAATATTAAAAATTGTAATGGTAAATATGCTATTTCAATTTTTGAAAGGGTACATAAATATTTTGGCAGAACATGGTTTGTGTGTATACCAGTTAGCATTGTCATCATTTTCTAGTCCTACTGCTCTTACTATGTTTCATAACCCTATAAAAGAAGTATTTAAATCACTGTTCTGAGTGACAATCTATGTATGATATGAAGGAAACCAATGAAGATTTTTTGAAGCTTCGTCTATACTATGTTCTCTGGTGATGACATTCCATTTTGTTTTATCTTTGTTACTAACATTTTCAAAATATAATTTACAGGAATTAGGAATTCATCAATCCAATTCTCAAGGTCTCTCTATAACTTAGCTGACATTTTATTCAACAAAAGGTATTTTTTTGGGGGTTTTATGCTAAAGTACATTGCTTTTTTCCTTCTCCCTTTTTTTTTGGGTGCAAATCAATAGAAAAATGGCATCTATGGAGCAATAGGTATAAGTTGTTAAAACGAGAAAATTTCTCAGATATGCTTCCAAAACCTCTAATGTTTAATAAATGTGATTTGGCATAAGATATTTTCTTTTAAGCATTTAGGCTTTTTATTACATTCATTCTTTCTTTGTAAAGGTGCACTGTAATTTGGCATTTTTCTATCCCATTGTTGTCGCGTTATCATCTTTTTCGTATCAGCAAAATATATAAATAAATAATAAAAGAAAATCTTGGATTATTCATGAAAACTAGCAAATACATGTGATATGTTCATTTGTAGTATCGCTTGTTCCATATAACCATAATCAGTTATCTCAGCAGTATAAAAGTAGTAACTTAACTCCGCCCATGACAAACCCAGTCATGGTTGGTCCCAAGCCCGAAGGAGAGTTGCATTATGTTGTCAGCCAGCGTTAAAACTATGACAAATGTTCAATGAATATATTCATTAAACTATTGTGCTAATGCTAGGTTGTTCCTGGGAGGAACACGTTGCAGGGTTCGAATGTAATGTTTCAGCAAGGATCGTTACATCTCCAGAACTCGGGTGTAGTGCTAAATATGCAAGAGTTCACGTTACAGGGTCCGATGTAACGTATCGACAAGGATTGCTACATCTCCATGAGAACTTAAGTATAGTGTTAAATAGGCAAAAGTTCTCACACCATTGGTTGGATAAAAATAAATATAATAGGAAAATTAATAGTATAATATTTGGAACATAGAACGTAGGAACTCTCACTAGTAAATCAATTGAGGTAATCGATACGATGATTAGGAGAAGAATTAGTATTTTGTGTGTATAAGAAATAAACTCGGTAGGCGAGAAGGCAAAGAAGATAGAGAACTCGGATTTTAAGTTATGGTATACAAGAAAGAGTAAAACAAAAAATCGAGTGGGATTGTTGTAGCTAGTTTGTTAAAAGATAAAGTTGTAGGAGTAGTTAAAAAAGAGGATAGAATTATAGCCTTTAAGATAATAGTAGCGAAAGAAACTACGAACATAATTAACGTATATGCACCGCAAGTAGGATTAGATAAAGCTACCAAATTAAGGTTTTGGGACGAGTTAGATGAAATATTACAAAATATTCTGCCAAATGAAATAATTTTAATAGGAGGTGATCTAAATGGACATGTCAGAGTGAATAATGTGGAATATGAGAGGGTTCATGAGGTTATGGGTTTGGAATGAGAAATGAAGAAGGAAAACTATATTAGATTTTGCGATAGCATATGACCTTATATTAGCTAATATATTTTTTAAGAAAAGAGAATAACACTTAGTCACATTCAAAAGTGGGAATAATAAATCGCAAATTGACTTTCTTATGGTTAGGAAGAGGGATAGAAAGATTTGTAAAAATTGCAAGGTCATCCATGGAGAAAGCTTAACTACCCAACATAGGAGTAGTATTAGATATACGCCTTAAGCATAGTATCAATAAAGAAAATATATATAACTCCTAGAATTAAGTGGTGGAAATTAAAGGATGAGACGTAAAATATATTTAAGGAGAAGATAGAAGTACAAGCATTAGGTGAAATATATGGTGATTCTAATACGACATTGGATAAAGTTGAAATAGTACCTAAGAGTGTACTCGGTGAGTCAAAGGGACATGCACCACTAAGTAAGAAATCTTGGTGGTGGAATGTGAAAGTACAAGAGAAATCGAAGGAAAATGAACCGCTTATAAGGAATTATATATTTGTAAGCGAGAAAACTTAAAAAAAATATATTATAGCTAAAAAAAAGAAGCTAAGAAAGTAGTGAATGAAGCAAAGAATGAAACTTTTAAATGATTATATCAAAAAGTGAATACAAAAGAAGGGGAAAGAGACATTTATAGAATAACTAAAGTGAGCAAAAGGAAACAAGAGATCTTATCCAAATAAAATGTATTAAAGATGAATGTAATAAAGTACTAGTAAACAATGGAGAAACAAAAGAGCGGTGGAAGAGGTATTTTCATCAACTTTTTAATGAAGGTTTAGATGACCAACTTGACTTAGGTAATTTAAGTAGGTCAAATGAGTATAGATATTTAAGTTTCTATCGTAGAATTCAAACTTCAGAAGTAAAACATGATTTAAATATGATGCACAATGGAAAAGCCATTGGACCATATGATATTCCGATGGAGATATGGAAGTGCCTATGGAAACATGGTATTGAATGACTTACAAAATTATTTAACATGATATTGAAAATGAAAAAAAATATATATCTAATCAATAGAGGATAAATATTTTAGATCCCTTATATAAGAACAAGGGAGACATACAAAATTGTGTAAGTTATAGGGATATTAAACTAATGAGTCATACCATGAAACTCTGGGAAAAAGTAATATAAAAAAATTAAGGAAGGATACCACAGTGTCTGAAAATGAATTTGGGTTCATGCTTGGAAGGTCGATAATAGAAGTTATACATCTTCTTAGACAATTAATTGAAAAATATCGGGAGCAAAAATAAGATCTACACATGGTATT
>JBBPFQ010000044.1:2683314-2694741 GCA_037974815.1 Kaempferia elegans
CTTTCTGCTCAGGGTCTTCGGGCAAAGCATCCGAGACACCTCCAATCCAATAGAAGGTGCCTCGAGTAATATTCATCCGAGGCCAACCTTTTCAATTTTGCTCTGTAACACATGTTAGTTCAATAACACATGTTAGTTTAAAATACCAAAAGATAAAGAGTAAACTGCAAAACAGAGTTATCACAATAAATTAGCAGTATTAATTAGATTCCGTCTCACCAAGACCAGGATCTAGTCATGTCTCAGTTTAAATTTCTAAAATGGACCTCAACTGGACAACACCTATAGTCCCAATTTGGACTCGTCCTCACTGCTCTCCTCTAATGACTTACCTTACTTACCAATTGCACTCAACTTGACTTGCTTCTTGACGCACTAGGACTTCTGGTCCGCAGACCCAAATGGATTTCGGCCAGGTCTCACAGACCCAACTTGACTTCTTGCCAAATATCAGGCCATTCCTTGAGCTATCTGGTCTTCGTGCCGGTTATCAGATCCTCAGACCTAATTGAACTTTAGCATGGTGTCAAGTCCTCTAGACCCATTAATTCCTGCACACTCGGTAAAGATATTAAATAACATAACATCTAACTTTAATCCACTTATTATTCATCAAAACCTAAGTTTGACTATTAGTGCAAACTGCATTAACAATGTGACACCATGACAAATATGCACATCAAACAAGGAAGAGAAAGATCAAAAAAGACTTGGTTTGCAACAATAAAGCAAGATAAAATTTATTTAAGTATAGATGATAATATAGTAGAGCCCAATGGCGTAAAAGGATCCATATAGCCGACCCTACTTAGTAGGACAAGGCTTGGTTGTTGTTGTTATCGCTGTACTTGTTTTGGAGTATAACCTGATGTCAAGTTTCTATTAGTTCATAATCGGCCTTTCTGTAATTTTATAGCAATTCTTATGTAAATAACAATGTTTAGTTCATCTTGCTTGTGTGGGGATTTGGTTTTGAGAAAACTCCTGGATTGCAATTTGTAGGGGGTACAACCACTTTTAGACGGAGTTCTCCATTATTTGCCTTGTCCAACTGAAGTTGAAAACTTTGCCCTTGACCAAAACAAGGATGAAGAAAAGGTACCAGCCTTTTATTTCAGTATTCCAGAATCAGTTTTAGAAAGTCAAATGTTTCTCTTGGACTTTGTTAAAGATTTTATTATCCGGGACTCCATCTGGGCCATTTGTTGCTTTAGCTTTCAAACTGGAAGAAGGTCGTTTTGGTCAATTGACTTATCTGAGGTACTACTCCAATCTGGGTGGTTTATTGTTCTCTGCCATCTATTTTTCTTACTCTGTTTTATACACAAATGGTTTATAAAAGAACATTAGTAATGTTATTCATTTGCTTCACAGAATCTATGAAGGCGTCATTCGCAGAGGTGACTTTATGATAAATGTAAACACAGGGAAAAAGATTAAAGTGAGTTTTGATCATCATTTTTATTTCTTTATATTATTAAACAAACAATTCCTGGATCTTGTTTTGTTGCTCTTTTCTCTTTACATTTGCTTCGTTGGGGCATATTTTTTTGTTACATGAAAATATTTGCCTATCAATTCACCTACACTAGTAATCAAGGATTTTGATATATAATCTCTTAGGAAATAAAACCTCTTTTTTAATTAGAGTGTACTAAAATTTCTCAACTTAGGCCTGTTTGTGCTATTAGTAGCGGTTGTTAGTTTTTTTTTTCATTGTTATTGTGTCGCTGGGTATAGGGAATCCATAGTATCTTTAGATGTTTATCATATTGATATTCCTTATCCTGGATTAGTTTTTTTTTATAGGGCAAAAACTTAGTTCTAGCATTTCAGTAAAAATGAATGATCGATTAGTTTCAATTTTGAGTTTTACTGTACAAATGCTAGAATAGTTATCAAACATTCATCTTTTTTGGTTTGATTAAAAAATCTTTAGGATTATAAGTAGCAAATCTATGTCCTTTAAAATGTAGTATCTCATCATAAAATCATAGTTATGTCCATATATATTTATTTCTTTTAGTTGTATGCCAAGGTTTTGTTTGAAGGTTTTTGAGCATGGAACTGCCTGCCCCTTCTTGTATATACACGTTGCTTTTTTGTTTTTAGCATTTGAGCATTAATTTAATTCAGATTCTCATGCAAAGAATTCCCTTTCTTGTGCTGCATCGCTTTACTCTAATATATACCTACTCTAATATGAGGAATCTTCCATGTTTAGGTTCCTCGTCTGGTTAGGATGCATTCTGATGAGATGGAGGTTGGTTAACATGTTTTTTCTTATATTTATTTCATGTGTAAATTGAGTATCATTCATGTATATAGTGTTTGCATTATTGATGCATGCAATCATACTATGCTCTTTAATTCTATCATTCTTAATGAAATCTTTGATCTTCGCTTTGCAGGATATTCAAGAAGCTCATGCTGGGCAGATTGTTGCTGTATTTGGTGTAGATTGTGCATCAGGTAATGTGTTTAACCAGTCAACTTATCCTTTTTTTTTTTGAATGATTGCCTATTCTTGCTTATTGAGTTTAAAACATTCTTGTACTTTCCCTCAGGTGATACTTTTACAGATGGTTCAGTTAGATATACTATGACTTCCATGAATGTTCCTGAGCCAGTCATGTCTTTGGCTGTCTCACCTATATCAAAAGATTCTGGAGGACAAGTAATTAATTGAATGCTATTGATTTTAGTTACTGAAATTTTCATTTTAATATTACTGACTTTCTCCTCCTTTCAGTTTTCAAAAGCTTTAAACCGATTTCAGAAAGAGGATCCTACATTTCGTGTTGGATTGGACACTGAGAGTGGCCAAGTTAGTTACTTCAGCTGATTGTATCTTCTCTTTAGGGATAAAGACTTAACACTATTGCCATTCCATTGCAGACAATTATTTCTGGGATGGGAGAGTTGCATTTGGACATTTATGTTGAACGCATCCGGAGGGAATACAAAGTAAGAATATTTAACTTATGTTAGGACATATATCTCTTAATGCATCAGTAATCAACTACTGGAGATGGTTTTTTGTAATCTCTAAAATACTTCCTGATTCTTGAAACAAAATTAACTGAGTTTCACTTGTATCTGGGTATGAAGGTCGATGCAAAAGTTGGAAAGCCTCGTGTTAACTTCAGGGAGACTGTTACTCAAAGCTCTGATTTTGATTATCTTCACAAAAAACAAACTGGAGGTCAAGGTCAATATGGACGAGTGTGCGGGTAAGCATAGTTGCATAATCGTTATTTTTGGGTATTCACTATTAAGTTTTAGTTGTTCTGTAGATTTGATGCCTTAATTTGTATAAAACAATACTGCACCTGTCTAATCACACTTCGTTAGTGTATTAGTTTGATTCACAAACAAATGCTGACACATGAAATAATTAGAGAGAGATAGTCAAGTCAGAATAAATCATTATCATGGTTGTTGTCGTACTCTGTTCATTATTAGAAGCTAAGGTGCCTCATTTAATAGATTCTAAATCTAGTTATGCTATATCTCAATTCCCTGTCAATTTCCATGGGATAATCATTATTATGTTTGGTTGCAAAAATTAATCCAGAATCCCAATTTTCATGAAGCTATCATACTCTATTCATAAGGAATCCTTACTTTATTCTAGAAATAACTATTTCTTATCTATTCTAATTCTAAACAGTGCATGTTCTTACTCTATTTAATGCCCAAAATATTAACGTGCAAAGTGGGGGGTTCGATTGGGTGAGCATGGGTCTACATGCCTGACTAATTGGTCATGCTGCCAAACCCGTAAGGTTGAACAGTCCTGACAAGTTAATCGTGCCATGTAGACTGGTCAAACTGTTAGGCTGACAGGCCAATTGGGCTGGTCAGGTCAAATATATAGATTGACCCACATGAGTGAGTCAAGCTTGTCGGTCAGGCCAAATGTGCTGTTCAAATTTGGAAGGTGAATCAACAAATTGGTTATTCCTATCAGCTAGGCAGATCAGGCGGACCGGATTGTATAGATCGTCTGAGCTAGAGTTGAACAAAATACTTCATGCAGGAATATTTTAGCATTGCAAAATTATTAATATTTGTACGGATCAAACATATGAATAGTTAATCTAGGTTAGGTCCATTCTCTTATTCCTTGTCCATTCCGTTTTGTGAACTACACAGGCTTATGTGAAACCCATAAGTGTTTCACATATACTGGATTGTTAGCATAGGAATTGCCAAATTTTAGCCTTGCAAAAGATGTAGTTAGCTGTTATTCCTTTTATTCTTAAAAATAAACAATATTCTTTCTGTCTATTTAGGTACATTCAACCTCTTCCAAAGGATTCTCCTGTAAAATTTGAATTTGAGAACAATATTGTAGGACAAGCAATACCCTCAAACTTCATCCCAGCTATTGAGAAAGGTTTTCGAGAAGCTTGCAACTCGTGAGTTACTCCTGATTTTCCTTATTCCATGGTCATGTATAAAATAATTAGCCTTATCATGAATCTTGCTTTTCACAGTGGTTCCTTGATTGGGCATCCTGTTGAATACATCCGTATAGTTTTGACAGACGGGGCATCGCATGCCGTTGATTCGAGCGAGCTTGCATTTAAGCTGGCAGCTATATATGCATTTAGAAAGGTTGAATGCTTTGTTTTCCTTTTATGTTTTCCCACGAGGAAGAACTGTCTTTATCCAAAAATTTCTGACACTATTTCCTCGATAGTGTTATTCTACAGCTAGACCTATTATATTGGAACCAGTGATGAAGGTGGAGTTGAAATTTCCGACCGAATTTCAGGGCACTGTTACTGGTGATATTAACAAGTGGGTTTCTAATTTTGGAACTATATTTTAGCTACTTGTGCTTGAATGAACTCATGTCTCTAAATTGTTTCCGTGGGTGTACAATCTCTTTGTATGAATGACAGGCGGAAAGGTTTGATCGTTGGAAATGACCAGGATGGCGATGATACAGTGGTGGTTTCTCATGTATGCACAATCCAACCCTTTCTTTGAATGATCAGATAACACTGATAATATTTTGCTTTGGTTCCATTGGCTCTGTATCATTCTCAATAACTGTGCTGAAAACCATGTGTAATTATTTGAAAGCCGATGAACATAGTAGTAGACATGGTTCAATTTATCCAAGTTTTTTTGTTGAAACAACCATAAAACTACTGTAGCTTAATGTGTAATGGTGATGCCCGAGTATAACAGTTGAATTTGCTCGAGATATTTTCTCTATTTTGTAATTTATAGTTTCTGTAATAATGATGCTCTCCTTGCATCTGTTTCGGGTACTAACACTCAGATATTGACACTTCAGGTGGACTTCTAATATCTTTATTGTTTCTCATATAAAAAGTTTGTACACTTGTATGCATACCTATCCTGTATACTTGTACCGAAGTCTGATTATGGTATACATACACCACAAAACTCTGACCTCAAGTCTACAGGAAAATCCCAAAACTTGTCAGCATAATCATAAAATTCCGCTTTAGATTTTACCAATGTCTTGTTATCGTATGTTTTCAGACGCTTTTACTTGCATAGCATATCAGTACAGTGCTTGCCTACCAACCATAAATTACCCAAACAAAGATTAGTAGAAAAACTGTGCTGATGAAAACCCCTTTTTGGAATTTCAGGTACCCCTAAACAACATGTTTGGATATTCGACATCTCTCCGCTCCATGACACAGGTAACTAATTCGCCATTCCTTTTCCTCACATCTTTTGGAATAAATGTTGTACAAGTTTACTATCTCGTAAATGGTTTTTACGAACAATTGTTTCGGTAGGGCAAAGGCGAGTTCACCATGGAATACTTGGAACACTCTCCAGTCTCGCAAGACGTACAAACACAACTAGTCAATCAACACAATGTAGACAAGTCGACACAGTAAATCCACACGATAGATACTGCAAATTTAATGCGGAAGACCATTAACAGGAAACCATTATTTCGACTTCCTATTTATTGTCTACTACATGCAGATCAGATCGATTCAATTATTCGATGTATTGATTCAACTTTAAGCAGATGATAGCTATCAAAGATTACTTATTGTAATAAGCAAGGATAGATATCAGCTGCACAATATTTAAGATTTGAGTTTAGACCTTATTCAACTAATGAATAATCTTGGTCTTGGACTTTACCAAAATAAGCTTGAATGTCAATTTCTTTGGTGAAAAAGATATGGATTTTTGTTGTGTAAATTAATGCAAAAAATAAATGCTAGCATATGCCCTCTATAAGAATTAACTCTCAGTGAAACTTGATAGTTTTAATGAAAATATTACTTTATTTTTTTAATCTATTTTTTCATTCACAGTAGTCGACACTAAAGGTGAATTGGTGCACGCTTACTTTTCCTTTGATTATTACTTGTCATAATAGTAATATCAGATATATAACGATAAATTGTCAATTTGATAAATAGGATATTATTTAAAATATTTTAACAGAAGACAAAATCGAATGACTTTAAATGGAAAAGTTCTTAAATTTTATCAATCTATTTTGGTTGCAATCTAATGGAAAATATTAGATCTTTGAACAATTTCCACCGAAATGTCCCTTTGTCATGTTATTGCTTTCATCGAGAGAAGCAATAAATTCCATAATAAAACGACAAATTGTTCACAGTGTCCTCGTATCAGCCACTGTTACGCACGCGGTCGAACGTAACAGCCCGCGGTAACGTTTGACGCTGCACCGTTTTAAACGGCATTCGCACGTGACAATTACGTTAATTTCACATACAAAGCGAACGTTTCGGAATACAAAGCGGAATGGATTTCGTAGCAACTACTTGTAACAGGGTGACTTTAGAAACTCCAAATGCAATCTAGTTCCGTGGACCCTACCGGCATCGGGTGGGCGCGGCCCACCGCGCCAGCCCGCGACGCCCGATCGAATTCAGTCTCTGAGATTGCTGATTGCGGCGCCTCCACCGCCGCCGGCGCGGTCGCATCGGAGAAGACCGGCATGTAAAGCATCCTCTGCAGTGACCTGGGGTTTGGGGAGCATGCCGGAGGAATCGCCGGAAGAGGCGGTGGGAAGTGGAGGCCCGTGCCGGTGGAGGCGGCGGAGATGGTGGTGGTGGAGAAGCAGTGCACGTGCGCCGCCTCCCTCTCAGCGGCGCTGTCATAGTAGCCGCAGCTCTCGCTGTCAGGGCCCTTCATTCTGCATCCCTCGTCGGCGAACGCGAGGCGGGCCTTCTTCCCGCCGCCGCCGCTGCCGCAGCACTTTTGAAACACGCGGGAAACCACCCACTCGTCCTGCAACAGCACTCAATTCGGATCAAAATCCATTATTTTCAGAAAAAAAATCGTCAGAACATCCACAAATCGAGCTCAAAATAAAATCAAAATCGCATTTTTAGTTCTCACCTTTGAAGATCCCGACAAGAAATGGTAGGCGAACTTGTCTTCGAGCCTGTACTCGTGCATGACCCAGTTGCTCTTCTCCCCCTTCGGAGCTCTCCCTCTGTAGAACACCAACGTCTTCTTCATCCCAACCAACGACATCGTCTTCGAGCTGTAGATTTCACGGTCCTTCCCCGTCGCCTTCCAGTAACCGGCGTCTGTGGCCCGGTTGGTCCGCAATCCGGTGGGGTACTTCCGGTCGCGGAGGCTAAAGAAGTACCACTCCTTCTCCCCCATCTTCGCCTTCTCTGCAATTAATTTCTTGCTCCAATTTAATCACGATTCTCGCCGATCGATTCAAAGAGAAGAGCGAAAAGATCGAACCAGGGAGCTCCCATGGCTCGCATTTGTTGAGGTCGATCTCCGCGATGGCGCGGCCGGCGAAGTTGCCGTCGAGCACTTTCTTCAGGAGGTAATGCATGATGAGCTCTTCGTCGGTTGGGTGAAATCGGAAGCCCGGCGGCAGCTGAGTCTCGCCGGCGACGTACATCTCCATTTCAACACTGTTAATGATCATTCCACGACTGAAGTCAGACACCAAAAAACTCAAAAATAAAACACAAAGATTACCTTCAGAAAGAACTCGTCCAGCTTCTCTAGCTCTTGCAAAAACACGACTCAGCAAGCTCTCTAAATCCTCAATTTATAAAGAATTAAAAAAAAAAAAAATCAGACGGATAGGGATTCGACGAATCAAGGCGTGTCAGAAATAGCCAAACAGAGAGCAAACTCTCTCTGCTCTGCTACGGAACAGAGTTCCTCATGAGCTCAGCCATGGCGAAGTATCTTCTGCGTCGGAGTGGGGGAACAGAAGGTATAAACAGAGAAAGGGATACGAGATGATCTCGCATTAGATAAAGCTGCTGCGAAATCTATATCTGTCAGAGAGGTGGAAGAGTACAGGATTCAATAAATCATGAGGCGGATTCCATCACATCAACTTTATGCATCCCGAATGCACAAGTCATGAAGAACAGCAAGGAGAGGATATCATGGCCGGCGGCTGGAAGGAATCGTTGCCATGCCGAGGTGGTGCATGGCATTGCATGCATACGTCGATCGATCCGTCGAGTCGAAAGATGGCGATTAGATGTTCATTGTTTGTGTGGGTTTGACAGGTCGAAGAGGAGGAGAGATATATTATCCATTTATAATAAAAAAATAATATATATATATATATATAATTAATTAGATATTCGGATCGAATATTGATAATCTATAAGTATCCTCCTCTATTTATGCTGAATGTGAATTTCTCCCTGAGATTCGCATGTAATTACCATCCACATAGAGTGGCTGTCATGAAGTCCCTTTTGTTTGACTCATCTAATAATACACTAAGTAAAAAACAAAAATAGGAAATTGAACTCATCAAAGTCTAAGAAAACCTCTTTGAAACAAGAAAATGAGAAGAATAAAAAAGTGGTCAGGCAAGTAAGATCATAAAAAAAACATGCGAATTTTTTTTTTAAAAAAAAACCCCTTTATTTGAAGGAAAAGTTAAACCGTAAACTAAAGAAGGGAGGAAGAAGAAAGGAAGTTTCTAGATTGAAGTTCAAAGCCTAAATACTAAATCTAGTTCAAAAACATAGGAATTTTAAATCAAATCT
This sequence comes from Kaempferia elegans, assembly GCA_037974815.1. Lineage (NCBI taxonomy): Eukaryota > Viridiplantae > Streptophyta > Magnoliopsida > Zingiberales > Zingiberaceae > Kaempferia > Kaempferia elegans. The sequence continues at coordinate 2,692,350 of JBBPFQ010000044.1, forward strand.
ACATAAGGTATTTTGGGCACTTCACTTTAAATGGCGTTCCCATGTTACGTGTTTTTAGAAAAGGAACACCCATATAATATTTTAGTAAATAATGGACGGCGTTTTAATTTTTGCTAAAAAAACCTACTGTGATAGAATTTGGTATTGAAGAATGATTATAATGATAGTTATACTAGTAGTTAACCTTTGAAGAACAATGACAAACTCGGACTTAAATGGACTGATTTTGCTAGCTCTAATAACTAATCCAAGCTTGTGCGTCGCAAATATGATCTTTCAAATTTTATAGTTTTGCTAAGTTAAAATTGAGCAAGCCAACTAATGCGTTCAATAGAAATGTCAATAGATGTCCATCATCAGATAATCAAGTCGAGTTCAGTTGGCAATCAAGTTCACATCAGATTCAAGCTTATATGAAATGCTTACAGGTTTGGAGATGTCAAAAATGGAGATGTCAAAAATGCTACCGCTGTCATTCATATGTGAAGTTTTCCAAGATGCCATAACATTTCGGAAATTAATCAACAGCCATAGCTTCAGAACCAGGGCCACTATCTTTCTCCACATTCGTCTTTTCCTCTTCAAGTGCTGCTCGCAACTCATCTACTGCATTCTTTTGTTCATCCTCAATAGTATTCTGCAATTCGTCTACCTGCATCAAAGTCGAGTTCAAAAGGCAAACATTATAACAAAGATACCCACATAAACTCATGTAAGAGTGGCTAAACAACCTAAGCAACTTTTCTATCACCACAAAAAAGCTAATGGCAAAGTAAGCTTATTGCTCGCTGCACTAGTGAATGACAAAACATTTTAATTTAGTGATAATAAAAGAAAATTTTCATAAACATGCCAAGAATCATCACGATAACTCATGTAAGAGTGGCTAAGTAATCTAAACAACTTCTCTATTACCATGAAAGCTGTGAGGACACCAACGAAAACAATAGACAATAATAGGAACTTATTGCTCGTATGCGTCAGAAAATCCGAGTATTATATGATATTGCTCAATTGTACCAAAAGGATTGAATTTACACAAACATGTGACAAATCTATTGTGATAAACAAACTCATGAAAGAGTTGCTAAGTAATCTAAGAAATATCAGAATTTGTACAAAAGCTGTAAGAACGAAAAAAAAAAAGAGACTAAAGGGAACTTATTACGCTTATGCAATAAAGAATTTAAAGTGTGATAATAAGTTACTGCATAGTAAATAAAAATACAATGAATAAGATTATGAAAGTAAATATATTTTTACAGTTATTATTTCAGCACTGGTCATTCTAGTCCTACTGTTTTTTATTTTTGATTTGTTTTGAGTAAAATTCGAATTATTAGTTATTAACAACGATTGAAGAAAGAATGGGATTCAACCTCTAAGGCTTAAATGAAATGATTTGGCTGAAACCACAAGTATCTGAATAGTTAAAGTAATAAGTAATTGAAAGATAGTATGGTAGAGAGAATAGTATATCACAGAACTATGATGTATTTACAAAAATAAATAAATATTAGAAAATCACCGCCACCTTGATTTTACCTTTTTTTTTCAAAATACCTTTACAATTTAAAAAACATCAAAAATATCCCTTAATATCTTATGACTCTTACCATTTCATCCTCTGGTGATTAACGCCATTAATTTACTTGACAAATAATAAGTGGTGAATTCACAATAGTTTAAAAACTTCAAGGCACCTCACATAAGTTGCATGACCACCGCATCATTATTCCATTAAGTGAATTAATGTTATGAGGTGGAATGACAATAGTTTAAGAACTTGAAGGGGTAGTTTTGATGATTTTAAGGATATTTGAAAAAAGAGGTAAACTTTATGGGCCAAAATGAAACTAAATAAAATTACTAAGAATACCAACATGAAGAGAAAGTTGTAGCTAAGATCATAAATTTGGAGAAACACTAACCACATGAAGTAGAAGAGCGAATTGTTTCTTCCTAAGATCCAGTGTCTTAGCACATGAAAGACTTTCCCCCTCCAAAGCAGCAATTTCTTTCTCGAGTTCAGATATAAGTTTTTGTGTTTCAGACCTTGGGGGCTGTGAGGCAATCAGTTTCCTAATGACCTCACACTCTTCCTTGTGCTGCCTCTCAATTTTGCTAAGCTCAAGTTGTTTCTTTAGATCCTCTATATCAGTCTTGGCTTGCAATATTTGCCGCTGGATTTCAGTTTGTAACTCATTGAAACTTTCCTTCTCTCGGAGGTTTGCATCAACAACAGCTTTGCTTTTCAGAAGTGGTAGCTCAAATGTAACTATCTCTTGTAAGAAGAGCTTGTACGCCTTCTCCAGGTCCTCAACATTATCTCCATCCTTTTCTACTTCATGTGCAAAGGCAATGAACTTTTTCTGCAGCTTCTTCAGAGGTG
>JBBPFQ010000044.1:2805781-2820349 GCA_037974815.1 Kaempferia elegans
GTCACCGTTGCAAACATCTTTTCTAGCTTGAGGGATTAGAAGATTCTATGAACAAGACCATGTCGAGGATGTTGAAATTTCCCTCAATGCGATCACAAGCACCCACGCTCCTCAAACCATGCAGATTCATCGAAAGACGCAGTAGCTATCATGGAACATTATCCACCATTTGTGTTTGTGGACAAACCCATTTTAAGGAGGGAGTAATGTTATGGACACACGACAGATTTAGAAAGAAGGGGGCATATCATGAGAATTGATTCAACTATGGTAATTGATTTTTAATTTAAATCGAGCAACCTTTATTTTCAGTAGGATGGAGTCGAGTATCATTTATTTTAAGTAGGATTGAATTGAATATCTTTTATTTTTAAGTAGAGTCTAGTATCTTTTATTTTTAGTAAGAATAAAACCTTTCTTATTTCGTGTTTGTTTTCTTCCTTTGGCAGGAAGGAACGTTAGTGGTTGTATTCGAATGGCTGGAATAATACAATAAAGATAATGACTGAGTTTATAAAAAAAAATCAAATCCCCTAAATCGAGAGGTTCTCTAATCCCAACAAGCCTCAAATTATCCCTACCACCATATGCCGTCAAGGTCGTAAAACCAAGAAGACAGATTGATTCCACTGATTAGCCAAAACATGATTTTTACATGATATGTGAAAACTAGGGAACAACTAGGGTATCACTTCACAAAAGCTTTAAATGGATTTGGTTTGATTATTTTTGTAACAAGTTGGGCATGATTAATATCTATATTCTAAGGGCCCGTTTGGTAGGTGGGATAGGATAGGATTGTGTTGATTAGGATAAGATTGGGGGTAGGATTAATAATCACTCCCCATGCCTTGGGATTGTGAATCATACTCTTAATCAACTCTAATCCTACCCCTAATCAATCATACGAAATGACATATTAACAACTTTTAAAAAACATAATCTTAATCCTATCACCCCTACCAAACGGGTCATAACTTGAAGGGGAGTATTAGTTGTATATATCTGCATATTTTAGCTAATATAATTGTCAATTACCTTAATTATAATTGCATAAGATAAATTCTTTCCTAAGATAGATTCCTAATTTTGTATATAAATATATCTCACTCTTCGATAAAGGAATGTATTATTTTTCTCTCAAATAACATTCTTGTATACCTTAACTTAAAATCGGAATTTTCTATCATCATAGCCTTTTCTCCTACTCATTTTATTTCTTGTACACAAAATATTAATTCTTCTCTTAATTATGGCATCTGCTGCTACTTCCAACCTCCATTGCTTTACTGAGCATTCCTATGTTCCATGTTCTAAACAATATAATTAAAAAAAACTTTATTATTTTATTGGTTTGTGGTCTTGATGAATGCCAAATTACAAGGAAATTCACTAACATGGTATCATAGTTTGCAGAATTAGGATTGGTATCAGGATCAGCTTGTTTAAAAACAATAAGTTGGCTGTTTCAGTTCAATAGAATCGGAATGAAAAAATAAAGACTGTAAATATGGATAATCAATTATCACTATTATGGATAATATCAATACATATTAAACCCCTTAAATATTAGAATTATTAAATTATATAATCTCGAGTATTATGAAATTTAAGTGTTTAATATATTATTGCAATTGTCTTCAGTGGCGACATTTTAATACCTGTTCTATTCCATTAATAATTTAGAAAAAAAAATTGAATAATTTTGTCATATTAACTCATAATTTATTATATTCAATTCTAAATCATATTTATCTGTTAGGTTTTATACTATAACAAATACACTATATTACTTAGCTCTTTCAATAACCAACACACACATTAGTACATGCACCGTGCAGTATGTTTATGGCCTAAAGAACATCACGTGTCTCAATTGTTGTCACAGCACATACACTAAAACACCTTAAAACAGATGTGTTACAGAACTTTCTTATTCAAAAGGAGAACATGTCACTCATATGTCTCCTTTCTTTTTGTAGAACATTCTCCACTTTTGGCTGGCAATTAATTTATTTTCCTTCTAATCTCATTGTGTCCTTCCTATTTTGATATTTTTATACGTTTTCAACTTTTGACTGGAAAAGACAAACCTGGTGCCTTGCAAAATAAGACAATACTTTAAGATTCAGCAGATTTCTCTCATAGTCAAATCATCCTCTTGTAATTGAGCAATTTGAAAGTGGCTTAACTTTGTTTTTTTCTGCCTTAGTATATTTTCTTTTTAATTTATATGATTTCACTGAATAATCTCTTCATTATCAGTGATTTCTCAGATAAAATTGGATCGGAAAAAGCAGATACCTATCCAACTCAGTTGATTCGGAATGGAATTAGCCAATCTAGAAAACTAAGGATAGTACTTGCATGTAAGAAATCCATTAGATTCTAAACATTGGAAGTTGATTAGTTAGCTTGAAATTTAAAGGTGCTAGGGGTACAGGAAAGTAACTAGCATAAGTGAGGCTTAACTGCAGGTTATGGTATCCATGGAATGGCAGAACTTGCTAGCCATCTAGCTAGCTCTAGTTATGGCTTATGACATTGTTGTATTATCCAAGTAAACACACACACACACCCCAAAAAAAAAAAAAAAAAATCAAACTTCTCTATGTTTTTATTTTGCTAGTTTTTAGTAGCTCAATAAACTTATATGGCTAACATGAATATATGAGTTTTTTTTTATACTTTTCATATCTGTGGTTGGGACTGGAAGTGAATGCCCAATACCCATCAATATCTCCAATAGGAGTTGCCACATAGATTGGTTTGTGCTTGCGAAGTAGAGTTCTGGTATCTTGAAATCTATCCAATCCGACACTTTTTTATTTTCAGGATGTTTGAATGGTCATGTTGTGCTGACTGCATTTGGTTTTAGAATTTTTTTTCCATAAATATCTTTTTGGATCAAGAACATACCTAGGAGCATGAAATCATGTCACTTACTATTTCTTGTATGTTAACCCAGGTCTTTGATCTTTCAGAGGCGTCACCTTCTCATTTTGTTCGGTATGCTTTAACTTGCTTAGAGAATTTGGCATCTTTTGGTGATGATTATGCAAAGACCATCCGTGAGAAGCTAAGAATTATGGTACGCTTTCCTGCAAGTTTATCTTGCTGATACATTTTTATGAATATTTGATTCATTGATGCATGCACGACCATTGCATGTCCAAATTTGTTTATGTTGTAGATATTAGTCAAATATTAAAATTATTTGTTTGTCGACTCCATTCTTGCTTTGATGCAATTTCACAAGATTTGTTTCATTGCTTCTTTCGTGTTAATGATCAAATGAGTTTTGGTTGATTATTTTATTTTGCAGGTTGCAGGAGGTGATGGTACAGTAGGTTGGATTTTGGGGAGTCTTGGTGAACTTTCCGTGCAGAAAAGAGAGCCTGTTCCCCCAACTGGTATTATCCCACTTGGAACAGGGAATGATCTTTCTAGGAGTTTTGGATGGGTAAAGACTTGTACATCACTAACTTTGATTGTTGTAGTTTAATTGGAATCACATTTGTTTACTTATAGTACACCAATGCAGGGTGGCTCCTTCCCTTTTGCATGGAAGTCGGCAGTGAAACAATCTCTTCTTAAGGCAATTTCTAATCCTGTTCAACACCTTGATAGGTGAGCATTTTATCTATTTCTATTATAAGATTGGTAGTGCAACTCCTTTAATTTCAGTTTTACCATATTTAACTACCAGTCAAAATGGTTTGGACATGTTCAAAGATGACCAGCAACATCTTGAATCTATTAGAGTGAAAGATGAAAGAGGTAGAGGCTGACTAAGATAAATATTAACCAATGATTTAAATATTGCTAGTGATATTTTCTTGAATAGAGCTCAATGCGATAGATGATGATTCTTCAAATCATATATTTTTTTCCTTGTGGCCTAACCACACAAAATCAATTGAGTTCCTACAAATATCAAGTTACGTGACATAGGGGGTCCCCTTTGTACACTAAGATTGCCAGTGGTTTTCACATATCATCCGTGATGGATTTATCAACTGTGATAGATTCAAGGTATTGGAAATGATTGCTAATACATTAAATAGTACCCATTCCTGAGGTGAGAAATGGGGGAAAAATTTATAGTTCTCATTTCAGCATGCAAAGGGAACTCTTTCATCTTGTTTGCCATAACGAGAATCTTTGCATAAAATCGTTCAAGAGTATGACTTGTTTTATAAACTAGGAACTTAACCTTTTCTTTCAATATCATGTCTTCTTCAAATGATATCTAAATGAGAACTCTGACTAGGATAATTGGAAATGGTTAAGAAATCTTAATATGACTATTGAAATAGCCTTACATAAGAATAAGATACATGTAGTCGACACCAATTAATGGGATTATCATGACTTCATGGCGATTAGTGTTTTGGTGATAAATTGACTTGATATCATCGTCATCATCAAACCATGTACTTCCAACTAGTCGGGGTTTGCTACATGATTCTTATCCCTCCATTGAATTTTATGGACTTCACTTATAAATCAATTAAATAACCTTTTGTTACATTGAGCACAATTTTTATAATTTCTCTCTACTTGCAACACTTTTAATTCTAATTGAAAGAAGTTTTCTTCTTTTGTGCCATAAAAAGAATCTTTTGTTGCATAAAATTATATAATTGTTTTGTTTGCTAGGCACTTACCTTTTAATTCCTGTATCATGTTTTCTTCACATGATATCCAAAGAGAACAATTAACGTAATTGGAAGTAGTATAGCAGATCTGAATCTTAGTTGTGAAAAAGTATATAGAGTTCAATGGAGGATAAGATTTCATGTAGTTGATCCCATTTCGCGGATTAACACAACCTGATGTTGATTATATTTTTTATGATAAATTGATTTGATATTATGTACATCATCAAGATGTGTAGTTTAGGTTCCAAGTATTTGGTGTTGGCTTCACAACTCTTCCATTAGTTGAATTCTATAATAGATTTCATTTTATTATATTGAGACAGATTATCTACGATTTCAATGTCACCCTCTACCCCTTATTCCTTTAGTATTAATTGGTTCAATCCTTTTGAACATGTCCCTGTCATTTCAGTCCGCTTTCTCTCATCTTATTATCTATTAGAGCTACATCTAATTTTTTCAAGATAAGAATATCTTTTTTCTTCTTGAGTTACCATATATCCATTTTAGCTCAATATTAAAAAAAATTGTGTATTTGTTTCTAATTGCCATTCTGTTCGCTGAGTTTGCATGTTAGAGCTGCCTCCACTCTCCGTTGCCTTGGATAGTCACCAGCAATGTGAAATATCTGACATGGTGCTTCTATTCCAACTTTTCCACATCTCAATCCCACCTTAGAATGATACAATCTCACTTGTATGATGCAAGATTGAATGATTTCTAGAACCATGGTGCTTATGCTTATGCAGTGATATCCACATTAGTATAACATCACTAAATCTTGTTAGTTCATGAATTGTGGCTTGGTTTCCTGTAGCTCTGATCAAAAGCCCTCCATCTTATGGACCATATCAAGTACGCTACATTGGTAATGACTAGAAATTCTCCTACATTTGGTCTATCAGACTTGTTAGTACCATGAGTTTTCTTAGCCTTGCACAACCTTTGAACATTTTGTTTCCTTTCTAATCCAGTATGGGAAGCTACACAAGGTAGCTTAATAGCAGTGTAGTAAATCTGGGAAATTTTACACAAGCAACTGATCCTTCTTGAGATCATTATCTTATGCAAAAATTTCCCCTTTTCATGCAGTTGGCACGTTACAATCATAATGCAAGAAACACAAGGACTCCAATTGCCTTATTGTCTTAAGTCTGTAGGAGAGTATGATCCCAACGAGGTACAGTGCTAAGCTTGATCTCATTTCATCTACAATTCAGTTGTGGTTTCTTCTTTTACAAATTTCCATTTGTCCACTTCCCATGATACATGCTGGTTTTTATGCTCCTAACTCCAAAGGCTTTCTAATAATTACTTGGCTCCATGCGCTTTCTGGAAATTAGAGTTACTATATTATAGTTGCTGATATGCAGGTTCCAAGGTTAGGAAATGTTTGTACTTATTTTATTGACATAAAACATCTATTATGGCATGTCATCCAACCACCAGAAGGCCAGAACCATTTTCCTCAAGATTTTTTTTTTATGCTTGTTTTAGCTTTTATTTACCTTGCTATTATGACAGGAATTTGACCCCAGTCTAAGTTCGATTTAACATTTCTATTTTCTAATGAACCTGTTGAGTTAAAACACTTTCTTGCATAAGCAAGCAATTACCTGGTGTAATTTCTAGAAAAGTCACAAAAAATATTTTCATATATCTCGAGAAGAGGAGATGGCTCTCTAGAATCTTCACAGGTGGGGGAGAGTATCTATAAATAGAGGGTCAGTGTGGGCATTTATAACTAAAATGTCAAGAAACCTAGCTACAACTATAGCTCCATTCAAAAGCCCTCATCACTTGTAATTTCCAGCTAGCTTGTAAACTAACCTAAACTGTAAACTATTGAAGCTCTTGTAAACAAATTCTGATTAAAGAAAGCTTCTCATTTTATATTCTATCTTCTTCCTGTAAAACTAACAGTGGTATCAAAGTTTAGTTTGATAAAGTAATTGGGGGTCATCCATTTCCTCATTCAACTATGACATCCTCCTCTTTCAACCAACCTTCTATCCTTCTTCCTATCTTTTCTGGTGAAAACTCTGATTATTGGAGCATTATGAGGAAAATATTCTTCGTATCTCAAGGCATGTGGAATATTGTGATTAATGGCATAAATGTTCGACAAAATTCAACTACATCTCTTGCTTAGCAGAAGACGGTAGAAGATGAATAGAAAAAAGATGCATAAACATTATTCATCCAACGAGCTGTAGTAGACACTATTTTTCTAAGGATCATAAAAGCTACAACTTGATGCATTGTTAATCGTTGAATACCATTACAAACAACAATCACCTGCAAGTTGACTTATGCTAGCTAGCTACATATTTTTCTTCACGTAGCCCATGTCAAACTACATCTTTGTCTCTCTTTTCAAGTATTCTCAACTTCCATTAAGGCTATGTGTCACTACTTCTAGAGCTCTAGTCACTAGTCGTTTGACTATCTCTGCTCAATTCATTTTTGGCGTTCCAATTACTACCAAACACACTTTTAAAAAAAAAAAACAAATTTAAGGTTGTTTGCTATATTTAGCTTCAAAGTAGCAGCGTTTAGTATGTGTCTATTCAAATATGATTTCTCATTTGTCCTCTGCTTAGTTAAGTTAATTGCTCAAATGTGCTACCATTTAAGATATATGGTGATATTTGGAAAAGTTACTGTTTCTATAGGATCTGGATATCCAAAGAGAATTGCCTGAAAGAATTTCTTGCTTTGAAGGAGTCTTCTACAACTACTTGAGCATTGGTATGATCAATTTTATTAATAATATTCATTTGCAATTCATTTCGTTGTGAAAAATTTTGGGGAAAATTGAAACCGATAACATCTTGGATCTGAATTTAACTATTGAGTTAACATCTTTATTCTATTCCATATAGTATGGAAGGCTCTTAGAATAAATAATATACCATTTGGGTGATATCTTGATTATATTCTGAATTGTCAGGCAGAATGATATGACCACAAAATGAGGATATTGTGGTTTATTTAACACTCTTGTATGTACGATGACTGTCATGTTATAACTGGTTTCTTCATGACACATATCAAAATTTGTCTGTAGTGCTATTTTAGTCCGTTTCTCTAAACTTATTACTTTTCAGAATGTTCTCTCTTCTATTATCTTGTGAAGGTGTTGTCTAGCTCAACTGGTATCACATATCATATGGTGATACTGCTTCCAGTTTATATTAAATAACCTTCCTTTTTCTTGTGCAATCTTGTCATACATTTGCATGCTTAAACCTTTATGTAGTCATGTATTCCATCCATTAGATGCTTGCAGATCCTAATTCTTTTCAATTTGTTGCAATACAGGAATGGATGCCCAAGTTGCCTATGGCTTTCACCATTTACGTAACACAAGGCCATATCTTGCACAAGGTCCAATTTCAAATAAAGTAGGTTCATATTTCTGTCTTTATTACAATGCATTCGAGTCAGATAGAGAAACGTCTTTTTTTTATGGATAAAATAATTGTCATTGTCATGGTTTTAGTAAATTAATAGTGTCACTTTAAAACGAGAAATAGTGATTAAAAACTAGATAACAAGGCCTAATCCATATGCCAATTATTATCTGAGTTTGTTTTCATACTGTATTTTTTCATCATTCTAATTTTGCTAAAGATTGGAAACTAAGTTGCACTAGTTGGAGTATCATAGTAGCGAAAGGAGTGATGTTAAAGTTGGAGAAACTAAGATGCATTCGTAATCTTGTACCTATACCCATTCTAGTTTTAATGTGCCAATTAAAGATCAGCTCTTGGTGGGTGGTTAACTGAGATATATATATGGATATGCGGAGTAATCAATTCTAATATCTGATATCCTAGGCGTATTATTTAATAGGTTATAGAAAGTTACGAGATTAATTTTAATATGAAGTTATAAGAGCCAATGCTGTCGTCAGATTGACAATGCTCATTTTTTGGTATTAGGTAGGTGTAGCCATTAGTTGAGATACTTCTAAAATTTTCTAACTTATTATTTTAATGTAATTCAATTGATTTTATAACTACCACTACTTTATATGTGGGGCTAAATGACTTTAGTGGAAGTGAATTTTTGAATTTAAACTCATTTTAGTTGAACTCAGAATGCTCGGAAAGCATGCCGAAGTGTGAACACAACATCATATCGATGCTAAACCATTTCGATTGAAGATTGAAACTCTTGTTTGAAATGATACTTTTGATATTTTGACTCATGATGATTTATCATTTTCCAGACATTGATTGTGGAATGTTCAAGTAAAATTGACAAAGTGGGTAAAGGTAAGGAGGTGGTTGCCAGAATCAGCTAATACCTATAGATGACTCTAGCTGATCAATCAGTATTTGCAAAGGTTGATTCAATTTTTTCCAAGAAATTGACAACTTGTTTGGATTGAGAATTAGTTCATTATTTTCTATTTTTCATGTTATTTTTCATAATAAATCTTCCCTTTCTTTGGCAACAAGCATTTTTTGGTTTTAAAATTAATTTTATTCTACAATGGTGTGAAAAAGTTGTTTAACATTTTTCTAATTTTCTTCAGATTCATTTTCAAATTTCATTGTTTCTGAAAAATAGAAAATTGGAATTTTCCATGAATCGTACATATTCCTAGAGATTCAAAGAAATTGACTAAAATTAGATAGTTGACTACTAATTGAAGAAAATAAATTGTGATTTGGTGAAACCCAGATCAGATTAGATGAATCAGGTTAAAATCTGGTCATATTAGATTGCATTGGAAAATGTTGAACCAAGGCCTTTTGGACTATCCCAACTTGATACCTAGTGAACTAGCATTGGAGGGATAGTCTTGTCGGTTGCTTAAATTGTTCACCCTTGCCCCAACTCTAGATTTATCATGAACTTGAGGATCATTAATCCAACCTTGCCATCATTTAACTCTAAATTTCTTTTCTTCACTGTGGATCGAGAGAAAAGTTCGCTACCTTTCTTGGTCAACAACCCAAAATTTTCCTTTAGCTAAATCCCTGCCTGCATGCAATTAGCGACTGACTTCTTATAATATGGGAATAAAATCATTTTGTTTGCAAACATATATTATAATCTATTTTTGTTTAGTAATCTTTTTAATACACACACTATTAGTTATAAGTTCTAACATACTTTAGCATTTACCGATTCTATATCAATAATATGATTTGCTATTTATATGATGTATTAACAATAATTTGATATTAATGATACATTTTAAGCATTATTCCTTCTTAATTATTTAAATGAATAATATTTAGATGATAGGCAAATGTAACAAACAGCATTTGTTTTGCAGTTGATTTATGGTGGATATAGCTGCACACAAGGTTGGTTCTTTACACCATGTGTGAAAACTCCAAATCTGAGGTCAGTTATAGCACATACTTATAAAAAATGTTTGTTTCTTGATTTTTTTTTTATTTTCCTGTAACAAATAGTGATTAATTTTCTAACTTGGAACGACTGATCTATATTCATATTGAAATCGGTCTTCTGTCTCTTGGATATACTTGTTCTTGTTGTTCATGTGTGACAATATTTCTGCCCTTAGAAATTCAATAAGTTGATATTGTTTCAAATGCAGGGGGCTTAAAAACATTTTATCCCTTTATATCAAAAAGATTAGCAACAAAGAATGGGAGAAGATTCCATTACCTGCTAGGTGATTATACTTTGTTATTTTTATCGTCTATCTAATTTAATGTGGCAATGTTCAAGTGATCATGTTGTAATCTTCAAGTGATCATGTTGTAATCTCTCTTCACTTATTCATATTGATGATCATGGAGTTTAATTTTAGTTTTTTATAGGAATTGGTGTCTTTATTCATTTAAACATATTGAACCATATTTTTCTTTCATTAGAAATATGTCTTGTATTTGTGCATTAACTGAGCAATATAATGGGTTATTATGTTTTCTATTTTTTGCATAATTGGTTATTATGTTTTCTAATTTTACTTGTCAAGCTAACCACCAGCTCAAAATGATTAAGATGAAGTTAACATTAGCTTGCTAATCAAAGCTTATAAATTGTCTTTATTAATCCACAACTCGCCATATGGACTAAACTGGAGTGTCAAGTCTAACACAGCCTATCTTTAATCATCTATGTGAGGTATAATGGTGGTTGTATGGTTACACAAACAACCTTTTGACTACCTCACCTTGTGCACTGTTAGATCTGCTTTGATAATTAGAAAACTTTCCTATTAACTTGTCAGACACAAGCACTAGTCCCCAAGTTAAAATTAATAGTAGTGTATTCATCTAAACTTATAAGGCTCCTTTGGAAGCCCACAACTCACCATGTATGACTAAATTGTGTCATATTTTAGTAAATGTACCATTTTAGCAAACTTTGTCTCCAAGAGATATTGCCTGTTCACTAACTGGATTTTCCTTATGTACTATACAATGTGGAAATTTCAGAACTTGATTTAGCACGCTTTGCTGCATCTTTAGTTTCTAGATTCTATATATTGAGTTAAGAATTTTGAAAATGTTTTCTATTGAACCATGAAAATTTTGAACTCACATAGTAACCCTTCTAATTGATACATTAGTTTTCTTGCTAAAAAAATTCAACATGGAAGCATGCTGTTAGTGCAATTTCTCTCCTAGCTGATATGCTCAACCTATTTATTCAAGTGGTTAAGGAGATAATTCTGCAATTGACACATTTGCTACAGCGTTAGGTCCCTTGTGCTTCTAAATCTGGACAGCTATGGAAGTGGAAGTCATCCATGGGGGCATCCTACTCCTGAATATCTTGATCAGGTTGATATTACTCATCTATATCTCGATGATTTTTTTTCTTCTCTAGGAAACTTTCTTTACAATAGTAACTCACATGTAGATGGAGTTCTGTTCTCTGTTGATAGTGGAAGTTTATAAATTAGATTCATTGCTCTCATTCAAATTTATATAATTGAAATAAAAATGTAACTTAAGCAAGAAAGAGCAGGGAGGAAGGTCTATTGACGCCTTAATTTAGAGTGTATAAAAGACCACAAGACAAATGATTCTGGAAATTTACCCCTGAAATATTCTTATGCACTGAGTTTTCATAGATATTTACTGTTATTTTCTTTATCAGAGAAGGTTTTATGAGGCTCGAGCAGATGATGGGCTGCTTGAGATATTCGGAATGAAGCAAGGATGGCACGCTTCCATGGTTATGGTTGAAATTATCTCTGCTGTACACATTGCTCAAGTACCATTTCTGTCTCAACCATTTAAACTGTCACAGCATAATGATATTGTTGCTATATATCTGGAATATCTCATTCCCATTAGGGCTACTAGATCATGAAGCCTTTGCTGCTAGTAGCATGTATTTAATTCAATTCTACTGGATGTGTATTTCCTTGGAAATAAATATCATTTGAGAGCACTGACTGGCACGAATTATTAGTTATTAATATAAAGTGCAACAAACTCTAAGCTATTAGTGTAGATAGATGTAGCTAGGTTAGGTCATTCTTAGAACAGGAAAACATTGATATCAGTTAATGCAAACTCTCAGAGTTCTTTGTAATTAAATATATATTTTTATTTGTTACTTCAAGAAATTCAGGCTGGGCTGACATGTTGCTTTAAGCTTTTTATAAGGGGGAGGGGGGATCTTAACTAGCATGTTGGACAGAAGTAAGTTTCCATTTTGGATTATATTTCTTAATCAGCCCCATGCTTAGCTTACTAACTTGTCCTATTATCTTTTTAGACATCTATGGCTGTTATTTCTTGTTTGGCAGAGATAGGATTTTGGATAGTGTTAATTATTTAATTGTTGGAAAAATATTCAGGGTGTAACTTGAAATAATTGAGATTTATGTGTTATTTATTGCTGTCATAATAAGTGAAAGAGCCAATTGGAGCTGTGATACCAATCACTTTCTAAGTTGGAATATGTTGCTATTCCTTTTCTACCAAAAACTCTTTACATCATGCAGCTGCCATATATTAGTTTAACAATTTCATTTTGGTCAGTTGCATGCAAAATGTTGTACAATTATGATCCACAAAGGATGAGTAAACTGAGTGATATGGATGAAAATAAGATAGGTTCTTATCATGAATTTATCGTGAAAGTAGGAAGTTGTGGACAAGTGTGATTCATAATTCACAATTTAAGTTTGATATACCAAACCAAGCACTTTATTACCAAGTTGAATTTACATGATCATCTCTCTGCCACCTGAATTTGCTTGGGATTTTGTGTGGTAAACACTAATCATTAGTGTTTCGTTTCTCTATTATATTTGCCATTGGCTATAACTGACTCCCAAAGGATGATGAACGTGAAGAGTAATACAAGTGAAACCTCTATGAAGTTTTTGTTGATGAATTCATTATGAAGCAGGAAATTTAGGAGATAGATGATTTATATTTCACAACTTCTAATAGCTTCAAAAGGAAATGCATGGCTGTGAGTTGGAGGCCTCTTGTACTGATCAGCTTGGGATAAAATGATTGATTCATTATATTAATTTTTCTTTTTCTTTTTTTTTCAAAGAGATTAAAAATTTTTCTTCAAGAAAATTTGCACCTAATCATGGGTATGATTTAGAACTCCGTCTAACAAACCATTGTAACAGGCTGCTGCTGTCAAGTTGGAATTGCGAGGTGGGGACTGGAACAGAGCTTATTTGCAAACAGACGGAGAGCCATGGAAGCATCCTTTAAACAGGGAGCACTCCACATTTCTCAAGATAAAGAGGGTTCCCTTTCAATCACGCATGATAACTGGAAAATAGTATCTCCTGCTTCAGACTCCACGAGCCACATCTCAATAGTGACCAGAAGCTCCATAGCATGAGTCACCCTGAATCTTGTGATATTCTTTTTGATTTTTTTATCAGACTCCTTGAGGATGGAGGAAGTAGCTAATCTTATTGCATATAAGATTGTTCTAATTGATGCGCAACAACTCTGAAAGTGTGATGCAACTTAGCACTGAGGCTCATTCTTGCCACTTTTCCCCTGGTCTTTGACGTGTATCTATGTAAAATAGGTTATAATGCTAATAGTCGTGGCATGTGCTGGATTGATGAAGACCAGTTAATTTGCCTACGAATATTGTCCTTGTTTGGTATTATTATTTGTTGGAGGATTGTTTTCTCTATTTTCTAATCAAGAAGGTGAATTTGGTATGTCCATATGTGATTTAAATTCCCTTTGGGTTTTCAGTATGTACTGTGCTAATAAGAATTCGTCTGAAGAAAATAATGACTAGCTACTGTAGGAATACACCTTTTTAACATCTATGATTATGTATGTAATCTATTTTATATCAAAGGAAACTCTATTTTTGTAATAATTCTTAGTTACTTAAAGGATCTAATTATTACTATTATACAATCTGGCACGATGTTCATTGATTGGCGCAACAGTCTCCTGAGTGCACAGTTGAGTATTCTCTCACTTTTTAATTATTTGATGGTCGATTATTAATTATTTTATAATTTTTTTATATAATTTAAGGATAGATTATAAAGAACACAATAAACGTAATCAACTAAGTTTATACAGACTGTTCATTGCAATAAGTCTTTGCTTAAGAATTCATCTAATCAACTAGTTGGGACATATATCTTGTTATTATTGTCTTCCTTTTGTTATTATTGTCTTCCTTAATTTGTCCTCTCTATAGCTATATCAGTTTTAAAATTTCAAAATTGACTAGGATTTAAAATATATATAGAGAGAAAAAAATTAACCTGCACATCCGTCCATGCGCGACACGTATGGGCGACTAAGTGAGAGGGCGCCCTCTATGCACGGGAGGGTGCCCTCGCGCACTTAGTCGTCCACGTGGTTGCACATCGACAGTTATCGTACAGACTAATAAATTCGTGTATATGTATATACAGAAATCTTAGCCTGCACAACGTTATATGCGC
>JBBPFQ010000044.1:2821757-2834391 GCA_037974815.1 Kaempferia elegans
GCCCTACGAACTCGGGGAGTAGGAGTTTTATCTCCGAACCTCGTCAACACATCTGGTGTTGTGGTTTGGTTTGTCTTTCCTTAGTTTTCGTTTGTTTAGTTTATATTCCGCTGCATAAACTGACAAGTGTAGGAAGACAACGCATCTAGTCGTACGCAAAGGTCCTAACAAATTATCAGGTACTCAGACCTAACTGGGCTTTAGCCTGATGTTAGGTCCTCTTGATCTATCAAATCCTGCATATCAGTAAAAGTATCATATCACAAAAAATCTAACTTTAACCATTTGTCGTTCATAAAAACTAAAGTTCAATTATTAGTATCAATTGCATTAACATGAACTTCATTAAGCGTTATCCAATATATATAGATGGTAACAAGTTACGTTGTCTATGCAATTATTGTAATGTAAAAATATAACTTCCTGTAATGAGAATACTATGAAAGTACATATATGCGAAAATGGTTTTATTTCAAATTATTATAACTGGTACTATCACAGAGAACCTTATTTGTTTGAGTCAATTGGACCTTCTGGTGTTTCATCATCTTACCCTATTGCTTGAGAGGAATCATCATCTAATGATAATGCAATGCAATCAATAGTTTACGACACAATGAATGCACTTGATCATTCAAATTTCAAATATAGATAAATGCCAAAACCAGAAGTTCAGAAATTATATGATATGTTAAAGGCTAGTGAAAGAGAAGTGTAGAACGACCATTCCTTCTAGTTATTCCCAATTATAAGCAATTGCAAAGCTATTGAGTATTAAGGCATAACATCATTTCCTAGAAGTCAAAGACGTTGCTCCCTGCTGATAACACAATGACCGATAGTTTCTACAATACAAAGAAATTGGTTAGGAGGGTTTGTCTGAAGAAAAGATTGATAGTTGTATAAATAACTATATGATCTTTTGGAATGAATATAGTGAACTTATTGAATGCAGAATGTGTAATCATCCTAGTTATAAACAGCGTAGTTGCATATTAGGGAAGAGAAGAAAAATTTAGCATGGAAAGTTATGTATTACTTCTCGTTAACTGCTAGATTTCAACGCTTGTATACATCTGCTACAACAACAAGACACATAAGGTGATATCATAAACATGTACACGAAAGAGATATAACATGTCATACTTCTGACTCCTTACATAGAAACATCTTAATACAATATTTTCCTCATTTATAATTGAACCACGTAATGTAAAACTGAGACTTTAGTAAATGGATTTCAACCATTTGGTAAATCCAGACAATAATATTCATCTTAGATAATTATTAACATCATATAACTTATTGCCATGAATGTGCATGAATGATGAATACATGTTCCTTACTATGCTTATTCCAGGTTTAAAGAATCCGAAAGAGAGGATAGATATGTTGGTGCCCCGAGTTAATTTTGATGTGATCAACCAAGTTAGGTTATGTCATGTATTTTCTGATCCTTATGTCTAAGTGTGCAGGAGCTTAGGAACACAAGAAGTATAGCGAAAGACGCGGCGGATGAGAATAACGGTACAGGAAGCGAGTCGACGGGCTCGGTGCATCTGAGGGATGAGAAAACGAAGAAGAGTGCACCAGCAGACGAGAAGGATGTGCGCAGCGGTCTTAGGGACGAGAAGCCGGAGCAGAAGCCTGCTCGAGGAAGGATGAAAAATAGATTTGGGTGAGCTCTATTCCGGATGTCCGAGATCACCCAAGTGACGAGAAGCCAACGGAGCAGACTGAACCAATGCCTGGAAGGCTCCTTCAGCAAATCTGAAGGCACCTTTAGCCTGAAGGTGCCCTCAGGGCGCAGTCTGTGCCCGTTGAGAAAAGATAGAGTTTTATCTTTTGAGATAAAACTCTATCTGCCTGAAGGCTCCTTCATCCTACTTGGAGGTGCCCTTAGCCCACAAAAATTGATCTTTAGGAGACTATAAAGGCCCTCTAGAGCTAGGAATAGAAATATAACTTTTACACAACGCCTGTACTCAATTCCTAGTCTGCGCCCGTTGAGAAAAGATAGAGTTTTATCTTTTGAGATAAAACTCTATTTGCCTGAAGGCACCTTCAGCCTGTTTGAAGGCGCCCTCAACCCATGAAAACTGATCTCTAAGAGACTATAAAAGCCCCCTAGAGCTAGGAATAGAAACACAACTTGTACACAACATCTGTATTCAATTCCTAGTCTGTTTCTGAGCTTAAGTGTCTATAAGAGGTTTCTCTGCCTTCGCCAAAGGAGTTTAATCGTTTAGAGCTTTTCAACTGCCTTGGATTAACAACGATCTAGGTTGTAACCAAGTAAACTCTGGTCACTTTTATTTTTATGTTGTGTTCATTATTTGCTTGTATTGAACTAACCTTGTATCCCTGCTAGAATTAGTTCGAGGTTATAAATTCTTATTGTAGGCTTAAATGACCTCCGTTCACCGGCCCTACCGGATCTAACAGTAGCATCCTGAATCCCTGTCGGATAATGGGTTTCTTATAATGCTTTTGTATCAAAGGAGTTATTATCTTGGTGTATATTATGGAAGTAGCATATGTATTGCTGTGCACCTTGTAATTGTATTTTGTTGATATGGGCTGAGAATACTAGTCATTGATTCTGAATCTCATCGTATCTTGTTCCAAGTTATCTTTGGACTTGAAATTGATTTGACTAGAAGTTATCTTCTCCACATTTGTCCTTACTCTTCCAATTGTCTTACTTGGCGGACCTTTTTGGATGTAATTTAGGCTCCTCCCAACCAACTCTTATGGGCTCATGGCCTGCTTATCCAAGCATCCTGAGTTTTCCAGCATAAAATTGGTTTGTGGATAACTCCTTGGAAAGCCAGACAGTTTCCTAATGAAGGACATCACGTCTAGCTCATCTATATCAACAATGTTCTCTTAGCTCTCCTTGCTTTCTAGTCATCTTCAAAAAATTTCCAAAATGGGCGATTTATTGAATTGGCTCATCCTCTGCTCCTCTGGGTTCATATCAGTGGCACTTGTTTTTCTTTTTTGTCCATTGTCAATCTGAAGGGCTGGGATCATTAAATTAAATGCCCATAGAATTGCCCTCCTCTCATAATGGTGGCAGCATTTATTTCAGTATCTCTTCTCTCCTTAGTCTTGCTTCCTGATGTGACATCATCTAGCTCTTGTCAACTCCTTGCTCTCAATGGCTACAACTCGTGAAAGCTGTCACCTCTCTCATTGCCCATCTTTCATTGCTCGGGTTATTCCTCTCTTGGTGCTGGTAATTCTATCACTTCTTAGGCACACAATGGCTAGAAAGTGACCTTTCTTGGCCTTTACCATTGAACTTCCCAAGCACATAATTCATTTACCAGAAAATCATAATATAAAACAAAATAACTCTGTAATAGTTGGCTATAACTTGCAAGTTTGGATGCTTGACAGTATGCACTACATGTTTATTTTTGTGGCTCTGATGATTTATATTTCGGGAAGATCTATACTATCCACATCCATTTATACAAGACATCCTTTGGGCGTCCCTGCATAAAATTGTGGAACCTATTTTAATGCATTGGCCGGGTAGCAAATTAAAAGAGAAGGCTATTAGCACTGCTATTCAGCAAATCCATTGTGAAGATGAGAATACTAGGTATATATGCATTGGTAAGCCATAAATTGTTTAGAGAAGTACATTGCTGTTGATTTCTGTTGCAAACCACATAATTCATCATTGCAATTCATCATTGCAATTCCCCATAAGTGCATAACAAAAAAGAACATGAAACTACTTCCATAAGAGTAGATCCAGACCCTGCAGCTTATAAAAGGAATATTTGATTGTCATGACTGCTCATATCTGAGTTGCTCATATCTGTTTTATGTGCCTTTTGGACACTCTTGCGTTTGATGCTGCAGAGTTTTTTAGGTTATGAAATGGGTAAACTTTAGTGATAAATGCAGTTAGTTACAAGTGCTGATTGCAATTAGACTTATGAGGTCATGTCTAGAATTTGTTGCCTCAAGGTCCTCTACTTCAGAAATCTGGATCGCTGTGCATATTAACACCAAATGTATTACCTCATGGTGGATATCCTAATATCTGGTATAAACAACTGTAAAAGTATTTCCTTGTAAATCCATGCTTATCATATGCCTGTATATCTGTGGAGAAATATGTCTACAAAAAATAAAGTTTGGATTCTGGCTTCAAAATGGAACCTGTTACCGTAACTTCAGAAATCTTGATCGCTGTGCGTATTTAATAAAAACCCAAATATATTGTACATGATGGTGTTTATCCCATTATCTATTATAAACAACTGTACAAGTATTTTTTGCCCTAAATCTTAAGAGATGTCTTCAAAAACTATATTTTGGGCTGCCCTTATCTATTATAATAAACTTGAAGTTTTGACTTATATATATTTATCAAATTTTATATTAAAATTATAATTAGGTTTGCATTTGTTAGCAGCTTTACCTATTTCTGGAATAATTTAAACTATATTCTTTCTTGATGAGCTTTGGAATTAACTTTGAAGTTTTCTCTTTGAGATACCATTTTTTCCTTTTTGTGAGATAACCCTTTTTGGTTTCTTCTTAATTTTTGTTACACGAAGCATTCTGTGCCATATATCATGCATAGTAGTACTTTACTGTGAATCACTCATCTAGAGTTTAGTATAGTGGTTAAATTGAATAAGAATAAAAAAAACTGAAACCTGTTTTTCTTCTTACCAACATTGTATAGGTAGTATAATTTTGTTCAGCAATTATTTGTAAATACTGTTTTTTTCTACTACTTCATCTATATAGGTACTTAATATGCTTTGCTGCTGGATTGAAGACCCAAATTCGGAGGCATTTAAGTTGCATCTTCCACGAGTATATGATTTTCTATGGGTAGCTGAAGATGGAATGAAAATGCAGGTATGCTTGATTACTCAATTCATGAACTCTATTAGTTTTTACTTCCTAAAATCATATAGTGTCTGAATAGTCTGTGTTGCACCTTTTGTAAGTACTAATGAAGTTGTTGCCTTATTGTTAACTTTGCAGGGTTATAATGGTAGCCAGTTGTGGGACACAGCTTTTACTGTTCAGGCAATTATGTCATGTAATCTTTCAGAGGAATTTGGTCTAACCCTCAAGAAGGCTCATGAATTCATTAAATTTTCACAGGTTAGCATTTTTTTTACTAAAATTTTGTGTGTATTACTCTATTCATATGTTAGGATATTAAGTTTTCACTTCTGATTGGAAGGTCCTTGAAGATTGCCCTGGTGATCTTGATTTTTGGTACCGCCACATTTCCAAAGGTTCGTGGCCTTTTTCGACTGCAGATCATGGGTGGCCCATCTCAGATTGCACATCAGAAGCACTTAAGGTAACTCCTATATTCTTTTGTCGAGCAAAATCTCTTGATGTTTTGATGCTAATGTTTCTTCTGCAGGCATCCCTCTTGTTATCGAAGATTTCTCCAGAAGTTGTTGGTGATCCAATTGAATCGAGGATGCTTTATGATGCCGTTAATGTCATCCTTTCGCTAATGGTAACGATATCAGAAACTGATGCAAAAAATTAATGGTAACTTTTTTTTCCTAATTGCTGTTATGTTGCAGAACAAGGATGGTGGTTTTGCTACTTATGAACTTACAAGATCCTATGCTTGGTTGGAGGTAAGTAGTCCAAAGACAATCTGTTTCGGTTGCTTTATGGATATGTTTTAATCATGTATCTGGAGTTTGTTTGTAGAAAAAAAATAATTCACTTTGGACAAAGAGAAGTTGGTCCTTGTTGCTGAAGTTGTTAATGTTCTAAGTAAATTGAGGCACAAAAGTTATTTTAGACCAGGATGGATGCAACCTGCATGTGTTGACGAAACACATGAGCACTTTTGTAATGTTAAAGATGTCAAAAATGAGATTTAATTATTTACTAATATTATTATTATTTATGAGTTCTTATATCATTAGTTCAAGGTATTGTTATATGAATTCAAGATCCATACAAACTTTGGATAGTTGAGGAAAGTGTGAGAGGAACAAAATAGCAAAAATTAAAAGAAGTAAACTCTGGCACACAGATTGGAGTGGCTAGTTTATATCTGTAATATCTTATTGTATGTTCTTCATTGTTTTTTAAAACTGAAATATCTTGATTGACTGCTCTTTTTATGTTTTTAGAAGACAGATTTAAATCCATGAGCATTTTCGATTTGTGTATAAGGTGAAAGATCATGAAACACAAATGTGATCAATGTACAATTTAACAAAAGATGCTATCTTTAGTAGTTGCCTTTTGATTTATCAACTCATATTCCATGCAAGGACACATGTTTATGGAATCGACCATAAACCTCATGTTTGGTTCAAAATCATGGTCTTGATGAACCTATTGCCTTCCATATATTACATAAAGTATTGATTTGTTGTTGGGTTGGTTCAAAAACACCACTGGTTTTATCTATAGAACTAGAATAGAACTTTATTTGCCAGTCTTCTACCAAAGTCATGCAATCGTCACTACTAAATTCTTTTTCCTCTTACAGTTGATTAATCCTGCTGAAACATTTGGAGACATTGTTATTGATTATCCGTAAGATTTCATCATTTCTATTTCTTGATATGACAATTTTCTATCTATTTATTTAAATCAATTATATGTAGTTGAAATGCAAATGTGATTTACAGGTACGTCGAATGCACCTCAGCAGCAATTCAAGCATTGACATCTTTTAAAAAGTTATATCCAGGCCACCGGCGAGAGGAGATAAATAATTGCATTAACAAATCAGCACATTTTCTTGAAAAGATTCAACAAGATGACGGTTCATGGTGTGCACTTAATATCTCTCCTACATCCATTTTCAGAGCTCTCTTTTGTCATCTTTAAACAAGCCATAAAAGAAAAATCATATTTGGAAAATCTAGTTATCCTATTTAATTAAAAGATTGGCGTAACAGTAAACTGCTGCCATGTGATCTTGAGGTTACGGGTTCGAGTCGCGGAAATAACCTCTTATAAAATGCATGGTAAGACTGTGTACAATAGACCTGCATGGTAAGACTGTGTACAATAGACCCAATGTGGTGTGACCCTTCCCTGGGACCCATGGGCCTTCATCTGATTAATTAAAAGATTCATCAAGCTGATGAGTTGGTTTACTAATTCATGAAGATCCATCTTGTTGCCCCTGGGTCTATGGTGCAATGGAAGGGCGTCCAGTTGTCACCCATACATCCATGGTTCGATTCCCAGCTACAACGCATTTGCAGGGATTTTTCCTCCAAATGAGACGCACAACTAAGGGATGTTTGACTTTTGGCCACCCATTGCGAGCGCTTCCCGATACCTTGACGGTCGGTGGGAAATTTCCATGGGATCTGGCTGGTCGTCCCCGGTTCTATATTACGCGACCTGGTTAATATTTTTTTTATGAAGATCCATCTTGTTGATTTATCATTTTCCCTCTCACCTAATCTCTAAACTTAGTTTGGTATTTCCCAGAAAAAATCTTTGTGAACATTCGTTTTAAAAGTGCTGTTGAGGTATTTAAACTTTTCATACCAGACTGCTTATTATTTCAAACAGGTATGGATCTTGGGGTGTTTGCTTCACTTATGCCACATGGTTTGGAGTAGTGGGATTGATTTCTGCTGGAAGGACATATGAGAGCAGCTCTTGCATTCGAAAGGCATGCAAATTTCTGTTATCTAAACAACTAGCTTCTGGTGGTTGGGGAGAGAGTTACCTTTCATGTCAAGATAAGGTTAATTCTTATAACCCATTTGTGTTTTCCAGCTTCTTCCATGAATAAACACACCACCGTATGGTTATAGTTCATTTTTTTAGATACTCTCTCTTTTTAACATACATATCATATGATCATTTTTCACATTAGGTTTATATCTAATAAGTTCATACTTCGTGCAAAAGAGCACACACATAGATAATACGCTGAAGATATTTGAAATTATTTCCTTCCCAATAATAGAGGCACATGATTTTGTATTTGGCTTTTGATGAAGCCATTTTTTTTCCAAACAAGAAAGGTTTATATGTTATGGTAACTTAGTCAGGGATTTATTATCATTACTGGGGTTAAAACAAAAACTGAACATTTTAACAAGGGGAAAATTCAATTATGAAGCTCATATTGTTGAGGGGTGAAAAACAAAATCTAGATGATGCTCTTGGATAATTTGAATGTTTATAATCAAATAGGGAGTAGCCACTAATATGGCTATTTGCTGCTATTTCTTCCTTTCTTTCACTCTTTTTCCCTTTTAATAATGGGATTTCAAATTTAGCTGGATTTTTTTTGGTAGATCACAAGCCATTGCCTTTACAGATTGTTTCATTTGGCCATCTCACGTCTTTATATATTCCAAGATGATTGTGCATGAAGTAGCACAATGATTTCATTGATTTCTTCGCATACATTCATCTTTATATCCGAGGCTTATAATTTGTTCAGCACAATGTTGGTTTATTAGTCCCCAAATAGTTGGGACATCGTTTGGAAGTTTACTTGGAATTCATCAAAATTCTAATTTTTCAATATAAAAGTTTATAAAACAACCTCATTCCAATTCCAATTTATGTAGTATACAATTTTGAATGTAGCTTCTACATTGGTTCAAAAGCTATTATTCATTTCATTTTCTCAGAATGGTAAATGATTTTGATATTTCTCATATTCCTGTTGAGCAGGTCTACACAAATCTGGAGGGAAACAGGATTCATGCAGTGAATACTGGCTGGGCAATGCTTGCTCTAATTGCTGCTGGACAGGCCAGTTCTCTTCTAGTTTTCCCCCTCTAGACCCATACTGATGGATCCTCGTTCCTTTTCATTTGGATAAAAGTAAAATTTTCCAGAATACTGACAATGCGTGACTTTGACTGAAAATGTTAATAGCATTCCAACTTAATTAGTTGTAAGGTTGCAAAGGTCTGGAGGAAAATCTGTTCTTTTCACAATTAACAATAGTACTTCAATGAGGTTTTATCTAGCCTAGCAGACATGATCTGAAATTGAGAATGTGTCGGTATATACCATAACAACAACAAATAAGCCATGCAACTGAACTCTGATCTACCTGTGGTAGGCTACTAGGATTGTAAACGAGCATGTGATTTTTCTTTGATCTTCCCCTTTCCTTTACATTTCTACTCTATTTGAGGCCTGTAGAATTCAGAGTCTTTGAAACTTGTTCATGCCATCTTAGTTCTCATTTTATCATCTTTTGATATTATACCTAATAACTCCTAATTGTAGTATATATTTTTAGTAATGTTTTCTTTGCTATTAGCATTCCGTATCTATCTTAACATTCTCATCCCCACTATATTATTATTTTTAATTGTCCAACACTCTTATCCATACACGTGATGAGTGATATCTCAATTTGAACAATTTTTCTTTTAGCCTAATGATGTAGAAAAAAGAATTATTTGGAATTTTAAATTCCAATTTTCAGTTGTAAAAATCATCGCATTTTGGTTGTTACTTTTTTTCCCTTTTTTGAGAAGTTTGTTATTTGAATTGGTAGTGAACTAATATGGGTAATTATTTACTTAGTCTTTAGCTTAGCCTATATAAACAATGTTGTCTTATCTAGTAAACACACTTTTGAGATAATAATATCACCACTGGCTCTGTATGAGATTTTTTTCTTCTATGCGAGTTTAGGGTTTACACCGAGTTCAAAGTCAACAAAGACATTGATAAATATGTCACGAGACACAAGAAAGCTCTTCCTTCCACTTACTCTTTTTAACAGTGATATTTTCTCACGTACTTTTTTTATTAGTAGATCCAAAATGTTAAAACCTCATAAGAATTTGCATCCATCCTTTCCAATTATTCCTCCAATTTTTTCTTTTTGTTGTTGAAACTATAACAGCAGTAATTAGGGGGTCAAAACTTGTTTAACTTTTTTTGTTGGGACACCCTAATTCTTGTGTAGTTAGACAATACTTTCTGATATTGTGTTGAAACAGGGTGAGAGAGATCCAAAACCATTGCACAAAGCAGCAAAGACATTGGTAAATATGCAAATGGAGAATGGCGAGTTTCCCCAACAAGTAAGACATCTGTGTTTAACTTAGCAATCACCAAGCTTTATTATTTCCAATGGCATCACTCTGGTTCTTGCTCATGCATATCTTCATTTTCAAAAATGCACCATAATATGAATATGCTGGTTGGGCAGTTTATTTGATGGTGCACAATTCATGATACACTTGAGTATTTGTGAATTTGAATTGATTATATTTTACTTCCTGTTATCTTTGGTTGTTGAACTCAATCATAGATATATATTTTTCTTCTTTTCAAACAAACTGGCTTGTAGTTTTCTAAACTAAAAAAAAACAGTATTTTGTGATGCCAATACAACTCGCACAATGCAGGAGGCTAAGTTGAGTGGAGAAGGAGTTCTTATTACATATTTCAGTTTTTTGTTTTAAAAGTTTTTTATTTTCTATTTTTCCTTCTGGGTGTGTGTATCTTAAGCGTTTCTCTCAATGCATTTTAATGTTTATTACTTTAGTTTTTAATTTCAACATTTTTTTTTACATTAGCACTATCATTTTTCTTCCATTTCTACATTTTAGTAGTACATTTTTTTGGGTCTTTTATACTTACTCAATTTTGTTTTACATATTAATAACTATGATATGAAAGAAATAAAGTGAAAATATGTAAAATATAAATGATAACTAATGTTATTCTTGGTTAATTTTTCCTGTTGCATTATTCAAGACTCAGTTAATATCTTGTCTTTTTAAACTAACGCCATCTCATTCCCATATCACATCCTATTTAAGTAAATTATTAAGTCATGTGATCGTTTCATTTAGGTGAATTAATGATGCTAAATGATTAGGGTAAACAACAGCAGTTTAAAAATGAGGAATATTTTGATGGGTTGGAAATTCTAGTGTAGCTCTGGTGAAATGAAAATGCCCCTTTTATATTTTTTTTTGTCTCGCTACTGGTATTTTGTAATTCACTTTCAGTTCTTGGTTGATAGCAAATTTTCTATTGCATGGTTCAATAACTTAGGTTTGTTTCAATCTTTTACGTTTCTTTCATGGTCAAACTATGTTTACCTCAATTCTTTAGGATCGTTCATCTAAAAGTTGTAAATTCGTAATATTCAATCTCTTCACACTTTGTATGAGCAGGAGATTATGGGAGTTTTCAACAGAAACTGTATGATCAGCTATTCAGCGTATCGAAACATATTTCCTATATGGGCTCTTGGGGAATATTACACTCGTGTCTTGTGCCCTAAGGATCACTGAGTCTTTAATCCTACAAAGATTATCATAGAAATAATTGTGATGATGACTAGCACCATGTTGTGTATCTGCAATGTACTAAGTCTCTACTTGCTGAAATTATTGGATGGGTTATTAAATTTTGGTTGGACGTTTTTGCACCTAAATAATCTTTTACCTTGATTTTGCTTGTCGAACAAATATTTATTTTGCATTTATTTTATTTTTGGCCATGAGATGTTTTGAACTTAATTGCTCACCATTTAATCAAGCCACTGTTGATAATCTGTCCCTACATTAAGTTCACCGATTTGAATAAAGAGAATGAAATGGTGAAAGATAATAGTTAATTCTTCATGTAGTTGTGATTGAAACAAATGCTTCTCTATATCAGCGATGTGTATATTGTCTGAAAAAGAATGTGATTTATTGGAATAGTAGAATGAATACTTTTCATCGTGACAACTTATCTCAAAATGGTTGCTATGCTTGGACCAATAGATTGACTGGTTTATTCAGCTTCTGTATTGTTTGCCTATCCATACCATCCCGTTTGATTAGGCCTTTTGTCTTTTCAAACTTGTTCAATTCACTTAGCATGTCTTATTTAGCCTACCTAGCCATAGCCAACTTACTTTGCAGAACCTTCCTCTCTTGCTCTCTACTATTAGACTACGTTGCATGATTGATCGGATTAGTTAGTTAGGTTCATTTATTCAATTTGTTAATTGTCCATCTGTTTTGCTCAATCGATCTAGTCCACATGACACAATCGACTAGATTGATCCTTCAATTCACTCAATTCGTTTGTTTACTCAGCTTGCTTGATCTGTCATTCCGATTGATCCACCCAAATCAGCCCATCAGGTCTACTTGAATCACACAACCCATAATGCGTGCTTTACCCAAGGGCCTCTTAGTTAAAAAAAAAAACTGTTTTGCTTGTCTGTGATATTAACACTTAATTAGAGCATTGAATAGAATAAGAAAAAGAATTTCCTAGTAAAAAAATAGAAGAGTAATTACTTTCCATACAGATTAAGCAATGATTATTTCTTAGAATCGTAGCTCCCTGAAAATTAATATTTCATAGGATATTTTTAGGTATCGAGAGTTGATGGAACATTAACATGCATCTCAATGAATTTTAAAAATATATCCCAAGAGTTTTCTTGAGACTTCAGATTTTGTTCTTCTTAGATAGATTTTAGTTTCAAAATTTTCCAAGTATAATTGAAATGCTACTACTAAACAATATTCAGTCACCCTTTCAAGTATCAACCACCCTATATTTGCATAATATCATTAATGCACCAATTTTTTTCTGTTCATACTCAGCTATAATCGATAAATATACATATCCTAGACAATTGATGGCA
>JBBPFQ010000044.1:2997174-3008019 GCA_037974815.1 Kaempferia elegans
TCAACATATCAAATACATATTAAACCTAACTTAAACCATGTTTGACACACACATCAAAAACACGATTGCATCAATAGCTACTGTGTCTGGTGTTAGCATTGCCTACTTGTGTTCATTTTATTTTCATTATCATATACTCTGGACAAGGTCAATTGAATTAATAACATGATCATTTGCACTATTAATTCTTTATTTTGTTTGTGGTTTGTGCAAGGAATTGAATTTAGGTGTGTTTTTATGTTCATCTCACATCTACTCTAATGATAGTAGATGTTATAGGTAAGTGACATTGTTTTAGTTTTTGAAGCTTCAAAAATGCCCAAGTAGTCATCTTAGAGCTTGTGGTTGATCCTTGGAAATGTTAAAATGAGCTTGATTTTCATGTCTCAGACAAGTGCGTTGATTATGACATGAATTGCTTGACTCACCAGAATATTAGCTTCAAAGTGTCGATCGAAGTGTTATGTTGGCTGACACATTTAAATAGAAGCTATCAAGTTTGAATGTTAAGCTTCACGACAATTATTATTATTATTTTTGGTGCAGACCAAATTTATAAGTTGACCAATACACGTTTCCACTTATGCAAAAAAAAAAAAAAAAAAAAATTACATGTGTAACTTTTCTATCGGAGTAAAAAGATAATTACGTTCGTTTGCGTTCTTCACAGCTCATTCTTAAGTTGTGTGAAGTGAGGTAAATTATAAAATTAATTTCTAGTCAAATGAATAGGGGATGTGAGAGATTTTTTTTTTTTTTTTCAAATATGAGACTCTTCTATTAACGATAGTTTTGGAGGATTTTGCTTACAGTTTTTTTATCAAATCACGTACTCAGAAATCCAAATTTACCAAATCACGCACTACACTTTTAAATTTACCAAAAGGTGCACTAAAAAATATGAATTTCCTTTTTTACCTCTGCCGCTAAAAATCAGCCACATTGGGCCTGATATGGTAAGATATCAGGCCCAACGTGGGCCTGATAAAATATCAGATCCACGTTGGGCCTGATATGAAAATATGAGGCTCAACATGGGTTGCATAGATGACACTTTAGTGACGGGAGGGGTAAAAAAGGAATTTCAAATTTTTTTATGTGCCCTTTGGTAAATTTAGAAGTAAAGTACGCCTTTTGATAATACGAATTCCCATATACGCTTTTTGGTAAAAAAACTATAATTTTAGGAAAAAATCAACTTCACTAGAGGTACATTAGACAAAAACAAATGTACTTATCCAAAACAGAAGCGGTAAACAGTATAGACACAAAAATGAGAGCATGTAAACACCAAATTATTAAAGTGAGCAGTGGGCTGCATAGATGACACTTTAGTGGCGGGAGGGGTAAAAAAGAAATTTTATATTTTTTCTACGTCCTTTGATAAATTTAGAAGGTACGTCTTTTGGTAAATACGAATTCTCATATACACTTTTTTGGTAAAAAGCTATAATTTTAGGAAAAAAATCAACTTCACTAAAGCTACAACAAAAACAAAGGTACTTATCCAAAATAGATGCTTTAAACAGTATAGACACAAAAATGAGAGCATGTAAACACCAAATTATTATAGCGCACAGTGGGCTACATAGATGATACTTTAGTGGTAGGAGGGGTAATAAAGGAATTTTATATTTTTTTTCTGTGTCTTTGGTAAATTTAAAAGTAAAGTACATAAATATGAATTTTCACGTACATTTTTTTTTTTTTTTTTTTTTTGATAAAAAGCTATAATTTTAGGGAAAAAATCAACTTCACCATAGCTACATTAGACAAAAACAAAGGTACTTACCCAAAACACAAGCTGTAAACAGTATAGACATAGAGACGAGAGCATGTAAACACCAAATTATTAAAGCGAACAGTGGTTGATCATCTGCCTGTTAGGAGACTTGCATCTGTAATTGTTGGAATAGAAGCGTTGAAATCCTGAGACGACGGTGGTCGAGCAAACACTGGCACAGGCATTTCCCTTGGGATTTCTGCAATTGGTCCTTCAAAGTTGAGCGCCAGGACCACTTGCCTCATCGAAGGCCTCTGTCCTCTGTCCGGGTGCGCGCACCACAATCCCACCAGCATCAAGCACTCCGCCTGCTTCCCATAAAACCCCTCGCCGAGACTCCGATCCACCGCCTCCAGCAGCGCCCCCTTGCCGTGCATCCCCCAGATCCAATCCACCAGCCTCACCTCCTCATCCTCCTTGCTCGACTCCACCGCCCTTCTCCCGGCCGCGATCTCCAGCGCCACCACGCCGAAGCTGAACACGTCCGATTCCTTGCTGGCTTTGCCGGTCGCGAAGCACTCCGGCGCCAAGTAGCCGAACGTCCCTGCCACGGCCGTGCTCTTCACGCCGAACTCACGGTCCACCAGCCTGGCCAGCCCGAAGTCGCCCAGCTTCGCGTTGAAATCGGAATCCAGCATCACGTTGCTGGATTTGACGTCCCTGTGCACCACGCACTGCTCCGCTTCTTCGTGAAGGTAGAGCAGCGCCGAGGCGAGGCCGAGGGCGATGCTGTACCTGACCTCCCATGTGAGTGTGATTGGGCGATTACTCCTCTTCGAGGGGAAAAGGTGCCAGTCGAGGCTTCGATTGGGGAGGAACTCGTAGACGAGGATGAACTCGGAGCGGTCGTGGCACCAACCCACGAGCTGCACCAGATTCCGATGCCGAAGCCGGCTGATGATCTTGATCTCCGACAGGTACTCTTTGATTCCTTGTTTGGAGTTGCTTGAGATCTTCTTCACCGCCACTTGTTGCTTGCTGCTGCTGCTACTCAGTAACCCTCGATAAACGCAACCAAATCCTCCTTGGCCGAGCTTTTGCTTGTCTGAGAAATTGCTCGTCGCAGATACGAGATCCTTGTAGCAGAGTCGGCCTGGGACGCCGGCTGATATGGCTAATTCGACATCCAGTGAATAGTCGCTGGTATCCTTTTCGCCATTAATCCAACGTTTCCAGATTGAGCTTTGGGTAAAGGATCCAAGTAACCGACGTATCAGACAACATATTGGTCCGCTTAAGATAAAGAGGATCGATCTTATTACTCTGGCAATCATGTCCAGGATGAGGAAGAAGAGGTTGTAATGTTCTAGCTAATTTGCTTGAGTTCTCATGACTAGTGCTTAACTCCAGTTCCCTGTGGATAAGATAAATTTTTATATTACTAACAACATTTTAGTGCACTTGTGGATTCGTAATAGGTAGTAGGTTCTATTATATAACATATCAATTATTTGAATTAATAGTGAGAGGTTGTATAGGACTCTACTCTTTATTATTCCTAGTCAATAATTAATATACAAGGACAATATTGTAGGATCATAGTGTCGATGGAGGGGGATAAATATTGAGCATTTAAAACATAGAATCCTTTTTTAAACTTACAAAGAAATTCACTAGAGAAAGACATAAATGGAAGAAACATAGACTCAATCAATTTACTAAGTTTGGAGCTTTTGATGACTCCTAATCTAAGACCCATGGTGATCTTGACTGTGTCGATGGGAAATACACTAAAATCATTTTCTAGTAATGATGGAAGAGTGAATCGAGTACAAAAGGATTAGAAAAGTATAATAGACTACACTTCTCTTTTTCCAAGAAAAGTAAATGCAAAAAATAAAATGTTACCAAATCAAAATGAAGATCTAGATGACTCAAGAGTTGGTATTGGTCTATCAGTAGTGGTCGAATATCTATAGCAGCAACACAGTAGTAGTAGAGCATATTCATATTGATCGAGAATTAGTAGAAGTCATAGAAGAAGTTGTGTCCAAGCCGTTGGTCGAACAGGTTATATAAAGCCCGTGGAAGAAGTTTCTAGTCTCCTTTAAGGCACCTCCATAGCTAGATATGATCCCTTTTTTCTCAGTGGTAATAAGCTCTATCATCCACAGTATTTATCCGATTGAAGGTGCCTCTAGCGCCTTCTATAGGCACCTTCAGCGTCACTAAAGGAGCCTCCTCGCTTTCCTGCGCGGAGTCTTTGGCTAAGTGCTTCGAGTCACCTCTAGTAGCCGAGGAAGCACCTCAAGCACTATTCACCCGAGGTTAAACTTCATTTTTGCTCCTACAAAATAATGTTAGTATCATAGAAAATGTATCTATCATGCAAAATAGAGATCACGATCTTGTTAGGATCTCAGGTTAGGTTTCCAAATTGGACCTATGTTGGATCAATGCTTATTGTTCCCACAAATGAGAACATGTCCTCACTAAGTCATTCTACTCCAGTAACTTACCTTACTTACCCTTAGCAATCAATGACTCACCTCTTTGACCTACCAAGTTTTCCTACCAGTTGTCAGGTCTGTAGACCAAAATGGATTTTTGCCAACTGTCAGGTCTCACGGAGCTAATTGGACTTTCAGTCAGATATCGGGTTACTACTTGACTTATCTGGACTTCTTGCCAGTTATCGAGTCCTATGACCTAATCGAGCTTCAGCCTGATGTCAGGTCCTCTAGACTAGTCAACTCTAGCACACTTGGTAGAAAGGTTAAACCATACAATATCTAACTTTAATCCATTTGACATTCACCAAAACTTGAGTATGATTATTAGTAGAAATTATACCAGTAGTCTACCTCACTTTGATACAATGACAACCTGGGTTAATGTTAGAAAAAAACATATGGAAAAAAAAGAATTGATGCAATTAATGACTTAACAGAAAAATAGTTTTTGTTGAGTTTATTCTGTTAACCAATTTTTAGGTTTATTGGTTGTCTTTTTCTTAGTTAACCCTAAACCCTCCAACTTTAGCATTCATCAAAAAGATACTAAGTATAATTGAGATGTAAAATATATAAAAAGTAACACTGCATAACTTGTATTTATATACGATTAGGGACAGTTCTAAAATAGAAAGAATTTGTTAATTTTTTGAAAACTTTAAAAGATAGAAAATATAACTAAGGATTTAAAAAAAAATCTAAGTAATTTTTTAAACAAGGGTTTTCAAAAGGGAATGTTGAAAAAATTTCTAAGCAAATTTTAAAATAAGGATATTCAAAAAGAATTAATTTTTGGAAAACATTCTAAGTGATTTTTCAAATGAAAAATGAAGTATTTTTGAAAAAAACAAAATTTTTGAAGTGAGAATTTCAAATTCTTTTTCGAATAATGTTCAAAAAAAGATTTCTAAAATATTTTTGAAATTACAAGTTTGAAATATTTTAAATAAGAAGGAGTCATTTTAAAAGCATACTTTGAATAAATTTTTAAAAGCATTTTCAAATAAAGATTTTGAACATAATTTTGAGAAAGTATTTTCTAAAGAGTTTGAAAATTGATTTTAAAAAAGACATTAAAAATTTCAAAGGCTCCCCCTGAACTTGATGTATGTTTATTAAAAATAATCAATGAAATATTTATCAAAACTATCTAACCTTTAGATACTGACTATCTATAAGATAATAGTTTTTCACTTAGTATGTCAAGTTAAGTAAGTCTGTTCAAAAAAGTTGGATTCTGTAACTTGATTAATGTACTTAGGTATTTATAGCTCAGACCTATATTGATACATTGATATAAGCATTCTGAAGTCCGAGCAAAGTTCTAAGCATCTCACACTATTATATGTTTTGAATACACAAGCAAGGTATCCTAGTGTGCTTGTGAGATGCTGGTTGCTTAAATCTATAGGATCATGATATCTACAGTTCAAACCTAGGCTACGTCCAATTGATAATTTTTAAAAACTAGAAAATCAGAATTTTCAAAATAGATTTGTCCTTAAATTTGAAGATAGTAAAAAAGAATTTTGATAGTAAAAGAAGAACATTTATTCCTAGTCTATCATGTACATTTCTAACTATTTACATAAATTGTTGAATTTAGATTCAAGGAGTGGTTTAGTGAAGATGTCAGCTAAATTTGACTTGGACTCAACATAATTGTGTTCAATGTCTCTTTTAGCAATGTGGTTCCTAATAAAATGATATTTTATTTCTATGAGCTTGGTTCTTAAATGATGCATTGGATTTTGTATTTTGTTGATTGAGCTTACGTTATCAATAAAGATTTTTACATGTATATATTCTAAATCAAAATCTCCTAATGTGTGCATCATCCATAATAACTAGGCTACACATTCACTCATTACTATATACTCAACCTCAATAGTAGATAAAGTAACACAATGTTGGTTTCAACTAAACTAGCTATCAAGTGATGGTGCAAAGAATTGACATTTACCACTTGTACATTTTCTGTTTAGTTTATAGCTAGCATAATCTGAGTAAGATAATCCTATAAGGTCTAAATTGGTTATCCTAGGGTACTATATTCCAACATTGATTGCGCCTTTTAGATACATGAAAAATTCTTTTTACATTGGTTAGGTGAGATTCCTTAACACGTGTTTGGTATCTGGCACAAATGCCAACTGTAAACAAGATTTGGTCGACTTAAAGTTAAATATAGGATACTACCTATGACACTTATACAATATTTAACGTCAACTAGTTTTCCATTTGAGTCACTATCTAGCGTTGTGTTTGTTGCCAATGACTTTTTTAATTCTTTTACATTTTCATCCTGAATTGTGTATATTTTTGTTGATATTTGTAATTACCTTCATTTGTTTGTTTGATTTGTAAGCCTAAGAAAAATGTTAACTTTCTTACTAGACTCATTTTAAATTCTTGTTCCATTAATATTATAAATTTTTGTAAAAATTTAGAGTTGGTTGAGCCAACGATTATGTAATGTACATAAATATTGGGTATGAAAATTTCTTGCTTATGTCTCTTGTCAAATAGAGTTGGGTCAACTTGGCCTTGGTTGAATCCTTTTGAAATTAGATAGGTTGATAATTTTTCATACTCCCTCGGATGCACCATGCCCGTTGGCTCGCTTCCCGTGTCGTCCTTCTCATATGCTCGACTTCATGTGTTTCTAAGTTATTGCACACTTAGACACAAGGATTTGACAATACATGACCTAACCTAACTTGGTTGGTCACTTCAAAACTAGCTTGGAGACCAACAATTACCCTCTTTTTGATGTGAACAATCCTAGTTAAGTTAGGGAAAGAAAAAAAAATAATAGTTAACATAAAAAAAAATAGCTAAGGGTTTGTAAATTTAACTCTGTAACGACCCGGCCCGGCCAATTTGGCGGTCCATTCGGCGGCTCATTTGGCGGTCCATTCGGCGACCCTCGTGGTCGTCGACCGTCGACCGTCGGCCCATCGACCGTGCCGTTACTATTCTTCTGGTCTTCCCACCCTTGGAAGTGGGTTTTTGCCTTCCCCAGGATTCGAAGTCTAGACCTCTAGGCTAAGTACTAGAGCAACTGTTGCATACCACTGTTGGACACCCCCCGACTGCTAACGTGCACCGACCAACTATTGCATACCACTTTAGCAAGGTACCTTTATCGAAAAAGCATTCCCGGGCGCCTGTACTAGGTCCAGGCACTTGGAATATGATTTTCCAACTTTTTAAGTATTTTGCATAAAGGGTTAATACAACAAGTATAACCTACAAGACAGAGTAGCATAGTGTATAAAGTGAGTAGTAGTTTATAACAGTTTCCGGATTATCCGGTCCTGACTTTGAGTTTCGCTAAAATCCTTGGTCAGACAGACACTTACAGTTCCCTCAACAGGGAATGCATCCTCACTCAGTTACTCTCCTCCAGTGACTTACCTCACTTACCAAATATAAACTTCCTTGACCGGGTCCCTTGATGCACCAGGACTTCCTACCATATCTCAACCAATCTGGACTTCAGCCAATTGTCAACCCAACTGAACTTCCTTCTTCCAGGTCTCAACCAACCTAGACTTTGTGGAAGCTATCAACCCAGCTGGACTTCAGCCTGGTGTCTAGTCCTTTAGACCTTATCAAATTCATTATCTTGCACACTTAGTAAAAAGGTTATATCACAAAACATCTAACTTTAACTGTTTATTATTCATCACAAGCCAAGTTCGATCATTGTGCCAACTCTACCAACATCAAGTTCAAATATTGTACACTTTGTAAAAGTATTAGTTCACAAAGCATCTATCTTTAACTGTTAATCATTCATCAAAGCTTAAGTTTGATCACTGTGTCAGTAGCACCAACAAAAATAATTAGATAATAAAACTAATTTTATTACATCACACACACCATATGCATACAGGATACATCTCATGCAGACATAATCATAAAATAAAACTTTTAAGAATAATGATTTGCTCAAGTGGTACCTTACGGAAGATGCGTAATGGAAAGTGCATCAACTAATGACGTTCCTCGAACCTCGTCTCTATTTGTATCCATGCCAAGTTCTTCAAGACAAATCCAAGAGCAATAATGTTTGCCATCGATTGTTACTAGCTAAATGTGGAGGTGATGCGATCCAAGAGGAAGAAGAAAAAGAGAAAAAGCTTGGGAAGAAAATCCTTCTTCCTTGCTCCTTGTTGTGGTCGGCGACACCAAGAGAGGGGAGGGAAAGAGGGAGGCTAGGCTTTCACAAAAATAAAACCATTAATTATATATATATATATATATATAAGCCTCTTTATTTGACTTGTTCAAGTATTAATAGCAATTAATATACTAAATTCTCTCATGATTGTTTAGAAATATATTAATAAACATTAATATATCAAATTTGTTGAATGATTTAAATATTAATAAATATTAATATACCAAAATTCTCTTCCATGAATTGGGCAAATATATTATATATTAATATAACAAAGTATCAGACTGTTATACCCTTGGTTTATTTATTATTACGATAACTTCAATTAAACCAAACCAATTTGGTTCATGAATAAACCAATAGGGTCTAACTCTTCCATAAAAGATGTGGCTCATCTGCGCTTCCTCTATAATAAATAATTTCCTTATTTTCCTATATTTGGTCCAACTAAATATTTTATCTCTTTTGATCTGATAATCAAATTCTTATACTTATTTTATATCTGTTAGATACTCATAGTCCGTGTGATCTTATAGGTTCTCAATATATTTTAGTCGTCTATAATTAACTACTTAATTATCGATTGATCATGAGTGACATTTATTAGTACATTATAATCCCCAATTAACCAAAAATTCACTGTTAATTCCATAACTAGTTCTGAACCCTTCAACAACTATAGTGAGTTGTGTCTTATTTCTTTCACTCATCTTTTACCCACTTGGTTTAGGACATTGTCTATATGTTTGTCCCCACTAGGCTGACTACATCAAATCTAGTTCAAGTAATACTTTCTTATCCTGCGGATTTTGAATTACTCATACATATGTCTTAAGAGTCTCATACTCTTAACATGTGATGTTTTGCAAAGACTTTGAGTAATAATTCTAACAAGTCCTCATAGGGTATATGTGTCCTCGCTATGAGTGGTGAATCCTCTGTGGGTTATCCAAACACCTTTGGGCACTTTGACTTATACCTAATCATCCCAGATCCATACCTCCACAGAAATGCTTACTTAAGATGTCAAAAGTGACTTGAATATCTTAAATCGAAGGAAACTTGTACTCGAGCTATATTAAGAATTTCACAGACATATCTATATATGCAGAGAAGCATATGAAGTCTTACAATAGGTCACTCCAACAAACTAGTTACCATAACTAGCATCTACGTTTAACTCTCGACATTCCAATGTCACCAGCAATTGAGTAACAACTGCCTGATTAATTAGACCAATGAGTATAACCCGTGCTAGCCTCACAGAATTGATGATGTCCGAACTCATCAATTCATTGACTAGAGACTATTTAATACATTCATAATTGTACATATGCTCACTAGTTGTTATCTAATAACAAATTCTCTCATATTATGAACATTTAGTAAGTGAGTCTAAAACCATTCAAAAATATAAATAATGTGTACTCAAATAGTGAATCTTTATTTATCTAAGTAAATAGTATAAATCATAAGGCGATTGTCTTAAGACACCACTCAAACATAACAGACTCCCAATTGGCCTAATTTTCTCGAGACTCTCAAACTTACTTTATGGTAAGCCTGGATGTGTCTCTCAAACTTTCTTTGTGGTAGAGCCTTTGTCAAAGGATCCGCTAGGTTTCTTTAGGTGAAAATTTTCTCGAGTTGTATTTCCTTCCTACTAATAATCTCTCTGATTAGATGATAGTTGTGTAACACATGTTTAGATCACTGGTAAGACCTATGTTCCTTTCCTTACGTAATGGCTCTAGTGTTGTTGCAGTAGACTAGTAATGCTTCAACAATGATCGGAACCACTCCTAGTTTAGTGATGAACTTCTTGATCCAAACTGCTTCCTTTGCTACTTGTGAAGCTGCAATGTATTCTGCCTCACAGGTAGTATCTACTACGGTGTCTTGCTTAAAACTCTTATAGCTAACTGCACCTCTGTTCAAAGTGAATATGTATCCAGGCTGAGACTTAGAGTCATCTTTGTCTGTCTGGAAGCTAGTATCTGTATACACGTGTATAATCATACCATCATCTCCATATGCCAAGAACATATCCTTAGTTTATCTTAAGTATTTAAGGATTGTCTTGACAACAACCCAATGATCCATTCTTGGATCTGATTGGTATTTGCTCGTTACTGATATGCTCACAAGTGTATGGGTATATCGAAGTAATATAAAAGATTATCGTATCCACAAGGAGTTATTTTCTAATCACTAGCTAATAAGATCTAATGGATTAGCTAGACAAGAACATACAAATGGTAATGACGTTACACTAAAAAAGCAATCTAAAGTAAAGGTTAAAGAATGAGGTACCAAGGTACAAAGAAGTGCCTTGAGTGTGGATTGTGTTGTATAGATGATTGAATCATGATAATTGGCTAATCCCTTCTCTCCTATTCCTAGATTGTAGGGATCCCACA
>JBBPFQ010000044.1:3031222-3044211 GCA_037974815.1 Kaempferia elegans
GTGACGATTCAGATTCTCTAAATCTTGAAAAGATGAACAATGGAAAATAAATGTCAGCAATTAATTTCTCAGCAAACAAGGTGATACTCCAACACTCCCCTTATCCTCCGAGTTTGATTAAATTGAAGGAGTCTAGAGTCTTTAAGCCAATGTTTTCTCGATGCTGAATGAACAAGTTCTTCCTGAGAGCTTTAGTTAAAATGTCTGCTTTCTGTTCTTCTGTAGGCACATGGATGAGCATGATTTCTTTATCTTTAACAGCTTCTCTGAGGGCATGATAACGAACTTTGATATGTTTAGCGCGACTGAAAAGTGCAGGATCTTTTGCAATGGCAATGGCAGCTTGGTTATCCACCATCAGTGGTGTAGCTTCCTGTGGTTCCAAACCAACATCTGTGAGTAGTTGACGCAGCCAGGAGCACTGATTTCTTGCATAAGCAGCAGCTATGTATTCAGCTTCACAAGTGGATTGTGCAACGACATCTTGTTTCTTAGTACTCCAAGAGAAAGGAGCCTGATTGTAATAGAAGATGTATCCAGAGGTACTTTTTGCATCTTCTGCTCCTGCATAGTCGCTATCAGAATAACCTTGTAAGGAAAGAGACTTCGTGTCTTTTGATATTGGAAAATGAAGACCTAGGCTCATGGTGCCTTTTACATATCTCAAGGCACGTTTGGCTGCAGCAAGGTGGGAAGAGGTGGGCTGACTCATGTTCCTAGAGAGTAGATTCACCAAAAAACTTAGATTTGGCCGTGTATGAGACAAGTAGATTAAACTTCCTACTATGCCTCGATAGACAGCAGGATCAATGTTCTCAGAAGTTGTGACATGTGGTATTGCTCCCTTGTAATCTGTTGGGCATATGACAGCATTTGCTTCACTCATGCCAAATCTTTGTAACAAATCAATGCTATATTTTTTCTGGCTAACGAAGATTCCTGCTCCTTTCTGTTGGTGAATCTCCATTCCAAGATAATAAGTCATTAACCCTAAATCAGTCATCTGAAATTCCTTCATTACGGAACTCTTAAACTCTGTAATCAGTAATGTGTTGCTAGCAGTAATCAATAAATCATCAACATAGACAGAAACTAGCAGAACCTGATCATCATGTCTCTTGACATACAAGGAGTAGTCAGCATAGCTTCGGTGAAAACCAAGTGTTACCAGATACTTGTCAATTCGTTCATTCCAAGCGCGAGGGGCCTGCTTCAAACCATATAGTGCTTTGTTCAGCCGGTACACTTTATTTTCTTGTCCCTTGCGAATAAAACCTTCTGGCTGTTGAGTGTAAACTTCTTCCTCCAAGATTCCATTTAAAAAGCTGTTTTAACGTCCATGTGATGAACTTCCCAATCTTTGCTAGCTGCTAATGCCAAGAGGAACTTGATTGTGTCCAGACGAGCTACCGGAGCAAAAACCTCATTGTAATCAATACCGTATTTCTGTGAATAACCTTTTGCAACAAGTCTCGCTTTATACTTGTTGAGGCTTCCATCAGCGTTTTTCTTTGTTTTGTATATCCACTTTACGTCAATGACTCTTTTCCCAGCAGGCTTCTCTACCAACTCCCAAGTGTTATTTCTTTCAATTGAGTTCAATTCATCAGCCATAGCTATCCACCACTTGTCATCTTTTGAGGCATCTTTAAAGGTGTGTGGGTCTGCGTCTAATTCAGCTGTATTTGTTTCTGCATAAATATCAGCTAAACTTCTTGTTTTAAAGATAGGGCTATCAGGATCAGATAAAACTTCATCAGTTGTTGAAATATCAGGTTCCAAAATATGAGAACTACCTGATGCATTTTCTTCATTATGTTGTTCTTCATTACTCGTGTCATGAAGGCCAGTGTTTTCGGAGTTGTCTTGTGGA
Source organism: Kaempferia elegans (assembly GCA_037974815.1). Classification (NCBI taxonomy): domain Eukaryota; kingdom Viridiplantae; phylum Streptophyta; class Magnoliopsida; order Zingiberales; family Zingiberaceae; genus Kaempferia; species Kaempferia elegans. The sequence goes on from JBBPFQ010000044.1 coordinate 3,033,096, forward strand.
TCTTCTGTTCTTGCCACATCAGTTGCTATTTCAGGAGTATTTGAGGAATGACTATCAGTCATTGGCCATGAGGGTGATACAGAGTCTTCTGCAATAATTTTAGAAGATGATTTATCTAAAAAGATAGTAGAAGAAATAACAGCATTCTTACTCCAATCCCACTCTTTATCTTCTTCAAAAATGATATCTCTACTAATAAAAATTATTTTCTCTATAGGATCAAAAATTCTATACCCCCTAGTGCCTGAACAATACCCAATCAGAATTCCTATTTTTGACTTTGCATCAAGTTTGCTTCTTTTTTCATCTGGGATATGCACATGACAAATGCAACCATAGATTCGAAGATGATTCAATGTCATTTTCTCCCCATGCCACAACTCAAAAGCAGTTTTGGTATTCAATACTTTCGAAGGCAATGCATTCAGTAAATAAACAGCGGTAGATGCAGCCTCTGCCCAGCATTTTGTAGGGAGATTTTTTTCAAATAACAAGCATCTAGTCATCTCAATAATTGTTCTATTTTTCCTTTCACTTACCCCATTCTGTTGAGGTGTATATGGAGCAGTGTAGAGGTGAGTAATACCTTCAAGAGAGCAAAAATTGTGCAGCAGCATGGAAACATATTCTCCACCATTGTCTGATCGAAGAGCTTTAATCTTCCTTTCTGCTTGTCTTTCAGCCGTTGCTTTGAATGTTTTGAAAATACCAAATGTTTCAGATTTGTTACGAAGAAAATATATCCAACAGTAGCGTGTGAAGTCATCTATAAAGATAATAAAATACTTACTTTCATTCCAAGATGCCTCTTTAATGGGGCCACAAATATCAGTATGTATCAAATCCAATTTATTTTTTGCTCGAGAATAGCTTTGCTTGAATGGCAACCTGGTCTGTTTTCCCTTTTGACAGGTCCTGCAACATTTTTCCATAAACTCTATATCAGGAAAATTCTTGGCCATTTTATTCTTTTGTAAGAGCTTGAGATTTCTGATCCCATAATGGCCCAGTCGACTATGCCAAAGTTGTGATTCTGCTGAGAAGGCCATGGGAATTTCTTCATTTGCTGGAAATGTGTTGAAAATGAAGAAGTTGTTAAATTGTAGCTCCGTGTGCAAAACAGAGTGTGTTCTTGGATCGGTAACATACAGATGAAGTCCTCTTATAAGAAAGTCTAGCTTTTGCCGCAGAAGTTGCCCAAAACTCAATAAGTTTTGAGTCAAACCAGGCACGAAATAGACATCCTCCACAATAATGGACTTCCTTCCAGTTCTCAAATAAATGCTGCCAACTCCTAAGCCTGGAGTTATATGTCCTGTGGCTGACCTCACAGCTCTACCAGCTTGCTTTCGAAAATTAAATAGCAAAGATCTATCACAACTCATATGATGGGAGCAGCCGCTGTCTAGTATCCACCCCTGGATTTGTTGGTTCTGAGTTGTGTCAACAGAGTAGGTAATCTCCATGAATTTTCTATCTTGGCCTGTAGACATGACATCAGTAGAGAAAGCAATTTCAACATCATAATTTTCTTCGAAAATAGAAAGTTCTACTGTGTTGGCTAGCTCTTTCGTTGGTTTTTTGTGGCGACATCTTCTCTCCATGTGACCTTTTTCTCCACATCCATGGCAAATAGCTTCTGGATGATAAAAACAATACTGGGGCATGTGATTTGTCTTCTTGCAATGGGGACAAGGGTCAAATTCCCTTCGTGTCTCATCTTTTGTTTGCTGAGACTGTTGTGGATGGGAGGCTGGGCGTGGGTTCTGCACATGACCTTTTCCTTTGTTAATTGCTAGATTGTTGAGTTCCAAGTTTTCAGCTGACAAGAGAAGCTCGGGTTTTTCCTGCAAAATATCAACCTCTGAGGGTCTGATTTGCATCCGTTTTTCAGACGCTTGAACATCACTAATCAGTTCTAAAAAAGTTATGTTTTTTAACTTATCTGTTTCTTCCAAAGCACAAAGTTTTGCCTCGAAGCGATTTGGCAGGCTCATAATGGCCTTTTCCACCACTTTCTCTTCCGGTAAATCACCACCAAGAGCTCGAATCTCATTCACAATCTCTATTGTGCGATCATAGTAATCCTGAAGAGTTTCTTTGTAACTCATCCGATTTGCTTCAAAATCTGAGATACGGTTGCGAATCTGTATTTTTCTTATCTGATCTCCGCCTTCGTGTATGGCTTTCAAACGTTCAAATATCTTCTTGGGTGTGTTGCAGTTGGCGACTTTGGTGAACATATTCTCCGTCAAGGCGTCATGAAGCAAAGAAACTGCTTTGTGTTTGTTGATAGTGTGATTCTTGAAGCGTTGCTTTTCCTCCTCAGAAGTATCTTCTTTCGGAACAGGTAGATCTTCTTCTTCAACTGTGTACCATAGATCTTGAGCTCGCATGTAAGACTCGATTTTGATAATCCATGAAAACTAATTTTTTTTTCCATCCAAAACTGGAGGCCCTTTGTTGAAAACATGATTTTTGTTTTGCAAGAGTACCTTAAAAAGAACAAGAAAAAATAATACATGCTCTAGAAATTGAAAGGCTCTGATACCATGACAAGTTTTGCCATGATATTGGTGTAAGCAAACAAGAAACAAGGAACTGAGATGAAATGAAGAATAGATTAGTTCTATCTCTCCTTTTGTTCTCTTGATTACAAGAATTGGGTGACTATATATAGCCACCTTACAAGTGATGATTAAGTCTTGGGTGACGATCCTTGCATGGGTGACGATTCAGATTCTCTAAATCTTGAAAAGATGAACAATGGAAAATAAATGTCAGCAATTAATTTCTCAGCAAACGAGGTGATACTCCAACAAGCCATCAGTCCATCCCGTGGGGACTACGATGACTCTAATCATGGAGCTAGGTATGGTGACATAGATCTTGTCCTATTTATATGCTCGACGCCCCTTTCAATTATTGAGGTACCCTTTGGGTAAAAGACATATCTTTCTTGATATATATCATCGTTACTAATCTAATCTCGTTAGTCGTCTAGTTATCCCTTTAGATATCGACACACTACATTTGGGTAAGCTTATCCCTAAGGATAAGAGTATTAAGATCGAGATGAAGGCTAAACCTTCTTTCTTTAAGATGATCATATTGGCACACACATGTACTTATGGTATATCGGCAATCGTCTCTCGAGATAGGACTTATAGAAACACTTCAAATTTCGAGCTGTGTCAAACTTTGAAAACTTAAAACTCTTAAAAGAGAAGAAAAAAGAAGAGAGCAAGAGGAGAATTCACAATTTGAATTTTAAGTGTCCTCTTTCAATTATCAAGGTACCCTTTGGGTAAAAGATGTACCTTTCTTGATATCAATGTTACCGACCTAATCTCGTCAATCGTCTAGTTATCCCTTTAGATATCGACACACCACATTTGGGTAAAAGTTTATCCCTAAGGATAAGAGTATTAAGGTCGAGATGAATGTTAAACCTTCTTTCCTTATGACGATCATATTGGCCGCACAGGTACTTATGGTTTATCAATAATCGTCTCTCAAGATATAATGACTTATAGAAACACTTCAAATTTCAATCTGTGTCAAACTTTGAGAACTTAAAACTCTTAAAAGAGAAGGAAAAAAGAAGAGAGCAAGAGGAGAATTCACAATTTAAATTTTGAATGTGTTGAGGGGAAAGAATAAAATTTCTTTTATAGAAATGATGGGTTACTACTAAAAGGTAAAAAATTTCTTTCAACAAGTGAAAAGACATGGGAGGTGTGTTTTCACATAAACCTTATCGATTATGATTACTTAATTCAATTGATTAATCTAATTAATTATTTATTTAATCTATTATAAATATTTAATCAATCAATGCCACACCCGGTTCATATACTCAAGTTAGCGTTCATGCAATCTCTCATCCACGAATCCAACTCATGTGCAAGTTAAAACTTCCATCTGATGATACAATATCAACTCTTTATAGACATTATTTTTTAATTCAATCGAGAAATTGATTTACGATGATATGCATACCAAATAGTTATTTTATTTCTATTTAATTTATTGATTTAGGATGATTTACTTATGGAATAGTTTATCTTATTCCTCTTTAATTTATTAATTTATTAATTTATGACGGTCTATTTATAAAGTAGCCTTTTATTTATATTTAATTTATTAGTTATCAAAATTAATTTTTCAATAAAATAGCTTCTTTCTCAGTTTTATGAGAAGATTAAGAGGAAGCAACGACTAGTGGTGAGCATCATCGTACGTATTGCAACGTTTTATATTTTCTGTAGAGTTTGCCGTTGCGCTTCCTCGGGGCGGTGCAATAGTTAAAGCATAGAAAGTTGTCACATGAGGTATAAAGGTCGAAACTCGACGCGTCTGAGTATATACCTCCTCCATATCTTAACCATTTACACTAATAGTTAGTAGTCACCCATGATTTATCTTTCCCTCTTTCTTGTTTGCCGTTGTGATAGAGGCGAGAGCTATGAGATTATGGCAAAAGAAAAAAAGATATAAAGAAATAAATGAAATTGGAAGAGATGGGAAATATAAAAATTGTAAAGAAATAATTTCTTAACTACATTTAATTTCCCAAAAGAGATACTATTTATAGATATATTATGTTGTTTAATTAGTCTACAAAAATTACTTTTAATTAACAGAGTTCTAATTAATAAAATTTTACTTATTATAATAATTTATTCTAACAAATGATTTAGACAATACCTTAAATTGATGAAGTTCTGAAAAATATTCTGAAAAAAAATAATTTGCACAGCGTTTTTCAAAATCTTCAAAACACTTTTGAATTTTAAAACATTTTTTGGTGGCATTGCAGAATTCCATACCTGATAGAATTTTAGGCATTATAAAAAATGATTTATTCTATAATAGTAATTATTATTTAAGTTGAGGGAGTTTTATTGGATAATTCTTTTTACCCGGCAAGGCATATTAATAATTTTCATGTCATTTTATTATTTTACTTGGAGATCTTACAGAAAAGCAATTAAATCTGGAAAATTATATTATTTGGAATTTTACTGCCATTTTTACTAGGATGGATTTCAGAATTTTATTTTAGGTCAATTTTGGTGTCTTTGCTACTTTGCTTTTGTACAATTACACAATAATCTCAGCGGGCACACGTTGGGAAAAAAATTAGTCACTTAACAGTCGACTATAAGTTAATCTTGTAATTTATTTCTCTTCATATAATCTAGAATGAACGGTGAGAAACGTAGGATGAATGTAATCACTTTTTAAATACAATTACTCCGGATTTAAAGTTGATAATATGAAATTACTTTTTCCTTCCTTCTCATAGATGTCTCTATAAACGTTATCCCACTTCCGACATTCAATCTTCATGTGAAAACTTTAGTACCATCCTTTTGACAAGCCTTGCCTAAGATAGGGGTGAGCAAAGTTAGAAGTTAAGAGGATTGAATTTTATATTTGGGTTTGATTATTTTGGTATTTTATTTGTTTTTTAAAAAAAATATTCTATTAATTCAGTTCGATTTCGACTTTAAAAATTATTATTCGATTAAATTGAATAAATCAAATAAACTGAAATAAAAAAAATTGAACTAGTAAATCTTCTACGTTAGAAAAAATATAAGATCGGTTTCAATTAAATCTCTCATTCCATCATTGTAAAAAAAATTAATTAATTTGGATTTTGACCCATTTAACTAATATTTTAATCGTTTGATTTATTCAATTTTTATTAAAAAAAATTTAATTAGGTTGATTAGTTTGGAAATTAATTAATTCAATTTAATTTTAACTGAATACTCAACTTACCAGTTGGGGTGAAGGATTTGATGCACTCACTAGAAAAGAATATGATTTATAGTAGAATTAACCTGAGATCAAGAAAAAAAGCATGAGATCGAGATGAAAAAGTACAATTTTTGTTTGTATTTATAAGATGATTTCAACGTTTATTTAAGATAAAAATTTTTAATGAGTCCATTGGTTATGTATAATATGACTGAATAGAATAAATAGGGAGGGACATAATTATCATTCCACTGAATTTAATATTTAATTATTAATTGATTAATTAGTTAAGTTATATTAGACTTGGATTTAGTTTTACTCAGCTTACGGACTACTGTCAATCAATTAATCTGTTGGTCTAATCGATCACTTGGACTAAACTGGAGTCACCTCGATTCCAGTTTCAATGTTAATCAATATGTTTATTGACGAGAGTTTATTAAAGTGGGAGATTATTGGTGTAATTGAGATTTGATTAACCAAATTGATAAATCTCGAGTTGAATCAAATTAAATTTTAATGTTTAATCAATACGTTTATTGGCGAGAGTAAAATGATAAATAGAAGGAGAGTTTGTTAAAGAAAAAGAGTATTAATTAGTGATCAAAATTAATGTAAATATGTATATTTGAGAGAATAGCCAAGCAGATAAAAGTCGATTGGATATTTAACCGTGGAAAAGTCCAAATAAGTTATACAAGACCGGATACATGACAAAAGTCACAAAAGAGAAATTTAAATGAATTAAGGTGACTAAACACTTGACAATGATGAAAGTGTTGGCAAGTCATAGAGGACTAAATGTTAGACAAGACCAGAGAAGTCTAAACAAGTCAAATGACGATCAAATGTTTGGCAACAATGAATTCCTAATAAGTTAAGGCTAATTGGATGTTACATATGAGATGGAAAATATCAGGTCAAGTTGATAGAATGTTAGGTGGGTAATGCCATAGTACGTTGAAGTCAATCAAATGTTAGGAATGGATGAGACCCTACATGATGGTCCTTTGGCATAAGTGAATTTGGTGTGGACAATAGTTTCAGCACAGTGAACAATATCTCAGTCAACTGATGAACAATATTAATCGATTATGAAGAATATTTCTATACAGACATAATACAGTACCATAAATTGATGAACGGTGATAGTCGATAGACACTAATTGATTGATAAACAGTATAATAAACTGATATTGTTAGAAAATTTGATTTGCACAGTGTTTCCCAAAATCTTGAAAACACTTTGGAATTTTAAATTTTCAAAACAGTTTTTTAGAATGCCCAATTTCATGCCCATTAGAATTTTCGGGAAAACGTAGAAAATCATATATTCGTTACCATACTTCTGAATCGCATTCTTCTGAATCGGTTAAAATAATTTCTAATATTTTAAAGAAGATATCAAAAAAATAATCACGTAATTGTAAAGTTATTACCTTACTTTCATATATGTCACTACAGGTTAACTCCATTTAGGTTACATTCAACCAGACAGACTAATTTCAGACTAAGAACAAGAACTCAGCTCTTCAAACAATATCAGAGTAATTGTAGAGTGTCAATTTAAAAGAGTATCTTTTGTTCTCATAATGCAATAGTCAATTGAGAGTTTCTGTTACACCCAACACATGATCTTAGGGAAGATCTGAATTTCTTGTAATACAAAGTTGAAATAATATCGGATAACCCAAGCTTTTGTAAAAACTCACCCAGAGTGAAATAAATAAACCATTTTGACAGATGCGCTTTGAGAGTTGATCTGAATTAGAACTCTATATGTTCAACACTTAAAAACAGCACTTACTAATCTAACAATTTCAATATATATGTGAATAAATAAATAAACTTAACTAAAGAAAATAAAAAAGTGAAGAAAAAAAGACAGTCTATATTCACCTCCCTTGTGTAGGAAGCTTCATGAGGTCTGACTTCTGCTGGTATTGATTATCATACACTTTTCATCATATGGTGTAACATAAACCTTTTGGTGAAATAATGGATCGAGACGAAGAAATGAGACGCTACTCAACCACCTTTCAGCATCATATAGTTCATGTGATGCCTGAACTATCTCATCAATCATGAAGGCCAACCCTGTAATCCAGTAAAAACACTCAGCGCTGACATTATTTTCCAATCCTAACATGCATTGATACATTGATATTGATTAAAAGATTATTTTGTTCCATGAGGCACCTGAGTAGTGAGGTACATTTAGAGGTCTAACAACTTGGCAATAAAAAAACACATGTGGACTCAATTTACAAATTCTGCGGAGTTCTTTGTTAATGGAATGTGGACTATATTTATTGAACAATTAGGATTAAACAATCCCATGCAAAATGGTTAGGCCAATGACGTCTGGGCTTCTCTGCAATTCCCATCAAATGATTGTGTTTGCATATATTAGCACTTGGAGAGCATGCACAAAGGCTGTTGTTCAACAACAAAATAGTGTGGCAATCTTGTCTGCATTAATTATAAGATTCCGCCCCAAATAATAATAGGATAATAAATATTATTTTATTAATAATGTTTATTAAATTTTTAGGAGTTTTTGGATATTTTCGGCGAATTTATCGGAGATCGTTTGACGGGTTTTGGGGGGATGTCCGATTTGGATTGGTAAAAAACCTGTTTAGAATACCCAGATGTGGGAGTTAATTGAGGAATGAAACTTATGTTTGATTTATCTAAACCTAGGTTTATTATATAAACCCTAACCCCTCCGCCCGATTCCTCTTTCCCCTCCGCACGCGCACGACAACGCCGCCGGTTTCGGGCGTTCGGCGCAACCAAAGGAAACGCCACCGTCTCCTCGTCTCCCTCTCGGCCAGCCGAAGTATAAGGAGCACTCGATGTCTTCTCCGCTTCCCTGTCGCATTTCTCTTCTTTGCCGACGCCGCGTTCCTCTTCTCTACTCCAAATCGTGTCGCTGCCGCCGCCTACTCCTCTTCATCGCCGGAGTTGCCGAGGCCAGCCGGTCTTCACTAAAGGGTCCTTTTCCTCGGTTTCTTCCTCCTCCAACGGATCGCCGACAGAGCATCTAGATTCTCTTCGGTCCTCCGATCCTCTCTGTTGCCGATTTAGGGTTTTCGGTAGCCTACTTGAGCAGCGGTGATTTCCTCAGGGGTTTATCGTCGTCCCCTTGTCACCGGATTCTGAGTGCTCTTCTTCATCACGAATCGGAGCACTACTCCTTTGTCCACTCAACGCCGACAGATCTCCTGTACAGTCGAGATTCTTCAATCGCCTCACATCTAATTGGAGGTAAGCAACATTTCCGGCATATGATTTAGGTTTTGTGTGCTGATTTGCGGAATTTGGGGTTTCCTTGATCGGTTGGGGGTTTTTCCCTGTTCCAGCAAACTGATTGGCTGTGTTTGGTTCCTGTATCGCAGTTAGTTCTATTGATTCATAATTGTTGGCGGTGATCGAATTCCGACAGTGGGCAAACAGGAGCTATGCTGAGCTTCAGGTAAGCTGTTGGATTTTTAGGTTTCATGGTTAGGTTAATTAGATGGTTGTGGTGGATAGCTTTATAAGGTTATTGATCTGATCAGGAGGTTTGCATTGGTGGACTAGGCAGTTTCTGTTCATTTCTGGTCAGCAATCAGAAGTGAAGCTTCAGGTGATATGTCGAAACCTTAGTATGAGTAGTTTGAGTTGATAAGTATTGGGTATATTATCCTCAATTGTTATTGAAAACAAAACATGTTTTGGGTTAATTATGCACCTTGGGAAATGAACGTTAGGTTTACTTAGTCCCATGTTACTGTATTTAATTATGGTAAATAAAGGACTATGGTTAATTAACTTAATTGAATTTCGGAATGATTAGGGTTAATAGAGCTAACCATAGTTGGACTACTTATGGTTACCTAAGTAGCTTGGAAATCTAATTTAGCTAAACAATATTACGTTAGCTAAATTTTGCATATTGATTTCAGGACCTTGATTCGGAGCGTTATCTCGTCGTGGGATTTTTCTGACACGGTCTTCTTTTCGAGACGGGTATATTGACTTATCTTTTTTATATTGTCATTTGATATGCTTAGTAAACTTGATCTAGTAGTAACTTTCATGTTCCTATATGCTTTGGTATGTCACTACTAGATGTATGTTGTATACCTTGTCTTGTTAGCTACTCATACAGTTTTATACCTCTTTGTATGCTTTCTATGTGTACTTATGCTCATATAATTAGTGACATATAATTTCATATAGAACCCCCGTTATCTACTCGGTATACCTGACCTATATACCTAGACCTTTGATTTGCTAGGTCAGTCGTATGGACTTATTTTATTTGTGCATATTATATGGAGATATATCGGTTTTTCAGTGTTACATGCTTAGCGTCATGCACCATCTTGCATTATTGCATGCTGCGACCATCGTGCTCATTTGTAATTGAGTCAGTCGCCAGTTACATTATCTGCACACAGCCACTCATGGGTTAGTGGCACATTAGGAGTGTGTGTACAGTTGCTCTGTCAGGCTCCGCGCGTCCGCTCAGGGGTAGCGCTGACACAGCGTGGTAGCGGGCAGGGATCCCTCCTCTTGACTATGACACAAGGAGATGAGAGCTTTGGCTCCCCCACTCTGTTTGGGGTAGGCGATAGGTGTACGCTGACAACATCCTGTCCACTCGGTCACACATCAGGAGCAGTGATGATAGAGTGCACAGTTGTCAGAGCACTACTTGTTAGGACCTATTCGCCCAGCTTGAGGAGTCGTCTTTCCCTACAAGGTTAGTACACAGCGGAAATCAAAAACTAACTAACACAAAGGAAAGACAAGACAAACAAATTTATGTGGTTCAGAGATGAAACTCCTACTCCATGGTTGTCCGTAAGGTGGACGATCCTGATTTGTCGGTGGATGACTCCTCGGAAGCTCCGACTAACTCATGTAGCTCCTTGTGGGTGGAGAAACCTCGCCACAATCCTCCGAGAACTCTCAGATTCACACGCACACTTCAGATTACTAATATGGGGTTAACCACTCCAGATTTCGTCAACAAAACCAAGCACACAAGACTTGGTTAAATAGGCAACAACTGAGCACACTCAACATTTTTACCCATTACCAGTCGCCTGCTCCAAGCACCAGGCGACTTGTGCACTAACAACGGCTACATAGAACATTCAAACACCAACGGCTAGTGACCAGTCGCCTTGTGCCAGTACCAGTCGAGTGGTCTTGGTCACTGGACTAATCTTTCTGTGGTGTCCTGAATTCGCCACCTGCAGCAGGCAACTGGTGCAGTCGCCTGGTCCTAGTACCAGGCTACTGGTCCCAAGTACACTATACATTGCACTCAGCCTCTCGACTCTCT
>JBBPFQ010000044.1:3127471-3138219 GCA_037974815.1 Kaempferia elegans
AAATCCTTGTACAACTTTTAGCAATAATTGTTCCATGTTGTTTTGAAATCCACCTCATATTCAGGATCACAGGTATAATTTTTCTGCAACAATATCAAAAATATTAGTTTTACTTGCAATATCATAAATCTGCAACCATACATTCCATAATTCATTTAGCTCATCAATTAGAGGTTGTAAGAAAATATCTATCTTATCTTTCGGATTCGTTGGACCTGGAATAAGCGCTGTAAGAAACAAGAATTCATCTTTCATGCACATCCATAGTGGCAAGTTATATGGTGTTAATATGACAGGCTAATATGAATATTGTTGTCCAGATTTACCAAATGACTGAAATCTATCTGCTGAAAGTCTCAATTTTACATTACGTAGTTCCATTGCAAAAGAAGGAAATACTATATCAAGATGTTTCCATGCAGATGAGTCAGATGGATGACACATTATATCTCCTTCATGTACATGCTCATGATGCAACCTCATGTAGCTTGCTGTTGCGCTAGATGCATACAAGCATTGCAGTCTAGCAGTTAACGGGAATTAGTACATAACTTTTGATAGTAACTTTTTGTTCTTCCCTGATATGCGACTGCGCTGCTTATAACGAGAGTGAATACACATTCTATATTAAATAAGCTCACTATTTTCATTCCAAATATCATGTTGTTATAACGAGGGTACTGTAAAAGCTATCAGTCATTATGCTATCAGAAAGGAGCAACTCTGACATTAATTGACAAACGTTTTGAAAAATGATGTTTTGCCTTAATGTTCAATAGTCTTGCAATAGCTAATAGTTGAAAATGACCAGAAGGAATATGTTCTCACACTCCTCTTTCACTAGCCTTTAACATGTCATATAAATGTTGTATTTTAGGTGTTGATATTTCATCAACATTGTTATGATCAAACACATTCATCGTATCATAAACCATTAATTACATTGTATTGTCATTAAATGATGATTCTTGTTGAGCAATAGGGATAGATGATGAAGCATCAGAATGTCTAATTGGCTAAACTATATAAGATTCTCCATGACAGTACTAGTTGTGATAATTTGAAACAAATTCTTTTTTTCATATATGTACTTTAACAGTTTCCTCGTCACAAAAAGTTGTATTTCTACATTTGCAATGATTACATGGACATTTTAACTTATCTCCATCCAAACATTCTGGATGACGTTTAATAAAGTTCACAAACTCATCAACTCCAACAACAAAAATTCATCAATAATAAACTCATTTTCTAGACTATTGTATATTCAAGTTTTATTCATATACATTGTAACCTAAAAATAAATAAATTTAAGAAATTAATAAACATCTATGAGCTAAACATGCATATAGTTATAACATAAACTAATTACATCATTAAAACATATTGAAATTCTATCAATAGCACTCAAACTTAAATTGAAATGCGGTATACCTGAAATGCAGTACCACCGAAATAGAAGATATTAGAGGAATGGAAATAAGTGCTCAAAAAATACAGTATACTTGAAAATATTGTGCAAATATATGTTGGCTTAAATATGTACGCATTAAAATCAACTTTTAAAGTAGTATTGTACAAATATTGTGTCTTAATTTTTAATTTTAAAGCATACTCCTAATCTAATGTTTAATTATTCCTATTCAAATTAATATCTTTCAATTAATCACTCAAGGAATACTTTAATTACTCAGTTAAAGAAGTTGGATAGCAATCAAGCAAAGTTGGAGTCGAGCCATGCTTGAGACAATGAATTAAGAGAATCTGTCCCCACATATCATAAAGAAGCAAGCATTTCTTCTACTCACAAGCATTCCTTGAATCATCGATCTAACATCTATGATTAGATAAGTTTAATGAAGCAAAAAAGAAAGAAAATTAGTAATTGAGAAGGTAATAGTCACAACAAAGCCAAGTCACACCATGACACCAGGCCAAGCTGAGGCGCATAAGTTGAGGCTGACCAAGCCACAGCCGACCAAGCGACGGCTAGCCAAGTCACGGCCGACCCAGTTGAGTTCGGCCAAGCTGAGGCCATCCTTGGCAACGACCAAGATTGAGGCCGCGAGCTTAGTCACGGCTTGCCAAGCTTGCGGCCAGCCTCGCTGCTAGGGTCGAGGCTGGAGAGGAGCTCATGTCGGCTATGGCGAGGAGAGGATAGCACCACAGCGACAAAATATAGAAGGAGGAGTAGAGAAATTACCCACGCCGAAAGAGTTCAGTCATCGCCAGAGAGGAGAGAAGAGCAGATCATTGGTGGAGGCAACAACGGAAGAGGAGAGAAGAGCAGATCATTGGTGGGGCAAAACAGAAGGATTCGGAAGGATTCGGTCGCAATTAGGGCTTTGACCAAAAATTATTTGGGTCGCTAAATTAGGAACCGAAATTTAATTCGGTCCCTAATTTAGCCTAAACCCTAAAATTTTTACCAGCCATCTTAACCCCTTATTTAGGGACCGAATTTAATTCGGTCGTCAAATTCTTAACTCCTAAAAAACTAGGGACCAAAATTAATTTTGATCCTAATTCAATCGCTAAATTAGGGACCAAAACTAAATTCGATCATTAAATTAAGGATCGAATTTAATTTTGGTCCCTAATTTAACGACCAAATTTAAATTTTGGCCGCTAAATCCCTACCAAAATTTTTCACCGAATTTTTCCTAAATTTGTGATCGATTTTAATATGGTTGCCAAATTCTGACTGGCCAAGATACGCACACACTATTCTCGTTCAGCATTCTAACATATATTTAGCGGCCAAATTTTATTCAGTCACTAAAATAGGGACCAAATTTAAGTTTGATCGTTATTTCTGTCGCTAATTGAGGAGTTTTTTTAGTGCACGTTGGGTCAGATATGTTCATATCAGGTCCAATACGGACGATTCTTCCAGTAATATTTTAACACATTTGGAGAAGCCGAAATAAGCAATGGAGAACATTGTTGTACTTCTTGTGGTCTCAGAAATTCACAAGACATGAAATGGGACAAATTAGACTTATCTAAGTATATAGTGGGTTTCGATCGAAATCTAACTATTAGATTCATTTCAGATCTAATGAATTTCTGAGGTTGTAAGGAGTGTAACTGTGCTCTCTGTTGCTTATTCCAGTTTCTCTAGATGTGTTAAAATATTATTGAAAGAATATGTAAAACATCATCTTGATTTTAGGAAAATCAGGTCCGTGTCTGCTGATAATTAGGAGAAAAAGATAATGTAATTAAATTATATATTATTATTTAAAAATATAGTTATGCATATGTGTAAATGAGGGAGGAGAGAAAAGAAAAGATGCATGTATCGTGTATTCAAGGAAGGGAAGAAAAGAAATGAAAAAAAATTCAAATTGGACAGTGAAGTAAAATGGAAAAAATTGTAGGGGTGTTTAGTTTGTTTGTTTTTTATTTTTTTTTAAAAAAATATATATATATTTTTTAAAAGATAATGTTTAGTTTATATTTTCCATCTTTATTTTCTAAAAAAAGATATAATATTTTTTTAAAAAATAGAGAATGTCAAAAAGTTATTTTTTATTTTTTTAAAAAATATATATATTCTAAAAAATAAAAAAATATATATAAACTAAACGCCTCCGTACTTTTTTGACATTTTTAAAATTTAGGATGCTTTTGGTCAATTTCCAGAACTTTGGGTACGGTCTTTGGTAGTGCCCTCTCAATTAATTAACAACTAAGCTGTTGGCTGTTGCATTTGCTTTTTGATTAAACAACTGCAATGTTCGCACGTTTCCCGCAATTGCAATTGCTTTACGTTTTCCCTGTAGTTTTATCAAAGAATAATTACAAAAAAATCTTCTAATCACAGTTTTCAAATCTTTCATTTCACCTCCTCCATTCATGCCCTTCCAATGATCAATAAAATGGATTTTTAAATACTAGATGGTAACAGAAACAAAATATCGACTTTAAAATTTATCAAGAGTTTCTTTCCACCTCTTAATACAAAATATAGATTCATCTCCCAGGTTAGTCAAATTCATTTGAATTCACCACTTTATTTGTTCAATCATAATTACTAATCCAAAATCAAACAAATTGAAAACATTAATTAGATTGGGAATTAGCATGTCAAAATGACTGATGCTGAAATAAAAACTTAATGAACTTTGAGAGGCAGCGTACCAATGATGTTTCTAAGATTGAAATTCAGCACATTTCATTAGGGTAACAACAAAAGGCTAATTGCTAACATTTTCCCGACACATGAACCTGCCTTGGACAAATCTCAAGTGAAATATTTAAAGCGATCGGCTTCCCTACTCTATACTCTACTCCTTGGAGGTTATGACCAGCAATCCCAGTGCGCCAATCAGCAAGTACTGCAAGAATCCACAGGAAGAAATCACTATTCAAGTGCCATGAACAGATATTTTTCTTTTCTTCACACTTCTCATGCATCAATTTTAAAGTACAATATTTTTTTAACGCTCAAATTAGGATACCAGCGTCTACTAAACTGTTGCATCTAAACATTAATCCAACTTATATGTTTTTTTATTATGCCCAGACAGTGTGTACAGGTCTACAAAACTGGTTTAAAAAAAAACTAATGAACAAGTGTCATATGATACAAGACATCCTTCACCCAAGTTTCTTCCCAGAGAAAGTTAAGAATTGGATATATTAGAGTAAAAGGTGTAAGAAGCAAAAAGAGACCAACGAAAATACTGGTCAATCCAATAAAAAGTGATTAAATTAACCTATTATTATTAGTGATATAACTGTGAATATTTTAGTCAAGAAAGGGATAGGATCCACGAACATGATTTGATGATGATTAATTGGAAATGCAAAATGTACCATGAAGGTGCGGTGCAGCCACTATGTTCACATTTGCTATCTTCAGATCATTCATAAGTGCAGGGGTTTCAAAACATTGAAATACAAAATACAGATGTCCATTAAAAGTCTTACCTTAATTATTGGCTTTTCAGTCATGATGATTGTCACCCAACCAACGTAGGGTAAAAACCTGTCGAGAATGAAAATATCAATGAACATAATTGCGGGCAAGTAAAAAAGTTCAAGAGTATAGCAAAAACCATAGTAAAATGAGTCTCACCCTACAGCTCGACCCATAATGTGATGTTGCTGGAGCCAAAGCTGTCCATGAGCATAGAGAAGTCTATC
Source organism: Kaempferia elegans (assembly GCA_037974815.1). Classification (NCBI taxonomy): domain Eukaryota; kingdom Viridiplantae; phylum Streptophyta; class Magnoliopsida; order Zingiberales; family Zingiberaceae; genus Kaempferia; species Kaempferia elegans. Next base: position 3,132,626 of record JBBPFQ010000044.1, read on the forward strand.
ATCACCAAAGTTATTATCCCCTGAAGGTTACATCGAAATTTATTTAATTTTACACTCCTGACAGGTCCGATGCAAATATATGAATGTATCTATAAATGTTGCCTCTGGAAGGAAACTGAAACTCGTTGACTAAATTCACTTCCTACTTCAAATGAAGAACTTAATTAGGAGAAAGTGAAGAAGGGTGTATTGTCAACTTGCAGATGTAAATTATTCGGTACTCGAGTTTGAAGAATGGATACCTTTAGTCAGAATATCAATTTCTCCACTGTCCTCTCTCTCGTGGACCTGAGTATGGCAAACAAAAGATCACAAGAACATTCAGTAATTAAATCCATACTACTATTGAATAAAGTAATGATAAAGGCTTAGGCACGTCAAAACTCCAGGATGAAATTAAATATTTCACAGGCAAGATTGTCATACAACTATAATGACAGGTAACAAATTTCTTGATATTGTTCTGTTAAATTATTGTGATAGCAAGTGCAGATGAATACGTATCATTCAGGTAACAAATTCTAATTTACTCGTGACTAACCATATTTTTAGTGGTTTAGTTTTGCCAGTTGACTTTTGGTGATTCTGAATCATTTTGGCTGATTGGATTGTCCACAATTAGAACAGATTTTCCGCAATATCTAGCACTTAAATGGATTAAAATAGTAAATCTTTGTCGATGGCTGGTATCTTTTCATCAATTCTCCTCTTTTCTTCTTCCCAGTATCCACCCGAATTGATCAAATTTAGTGAGCATTTATACTAAAAGATTAAGATATTAGGAAAATGTTCGATGTACATAAATTTTATTATTAATAGACCTCGCTATAGACTAACATGTGAAAACCCCACTTTATTTAGTGTATGTTAGGTTATTTGCTAAAATGATTATACTTTCAAAATCTTAACAGAACTACCGAAATTTAATAGCAAATATATGCTTATCCTATTTGAATTCCTAACAATTTCAAAGGATGTGACATGGCACTAGTGCCGCAAATAATACAATTTACATCAAAATCATATGCAATATCATGATGATTTTAATTAAAAAAACAACAAAAGGATGACAGGGGGAGGATATTAAGCGTGATGGCATAGCATATGACCTAGAGTTATATTGCTTGAAGGTATGCCAATCACTTGACAACAATAGGAGATTTAAAGGTAACTTGATAAGCACATTATTAAAAAAATATATATTTAAAAATATATATATATGAGAGAAGTTACATATTGAAAGGTTTATGATACATGAAAATCCAACAATTAAGGGAAACATTTATGTAGATAGTGTCACATATTCACATGCTGGATAAGAGAAATAAACTATGCGCTGTCCTTAACCAAATTGAGAAATCAAATGCATTTCTCAAAGCTTGATATCCAACAAAAGATGAAAAACAGAGAAAGAAAACTAACCTTAATTACACGATGAACAATTGGAATTTCCCGTCCCTGAAAAGCATATGTAGCTTATATATACTATTGAATCACTTTTAAACAAAATTAACAAACATAGGGTACTCTATAACCAAAAATGGATTAAACCAACCCAAATTTAGAGCATGCTTAAAGAACAAAGAAAATAGAGCAGAAACAATCTTCTGAAACTTATTTAGTTAGAAAAATGTTATAGATATTTGCAGAATGTGCAGATCACGCAGCCAGTGTATCTTTATTGCAGAACAGATTCTATTGATGGTATATTTGACTCTACCTGAATGAAGACCACACACATGTTTCTTACTTTACAACATCTTATATCACGAATTAGCATGAATGAATACAGAATGGCAGTGACCATGGTAATGTCCACATTCACGATTGAGGCACTTACATCAACATTGAATACAACAATTTCCCCAGCTCTAATGGGATCCTTACTCATGTGGAGGAATAGAATGTCACCCTGTCACAATAAACAAAATAACATAACCAAGCTATGAACGTTTAAGAAGACAATTATGTCAGCAAACAAATGAAATAAATTAAATTTGACAAAGATAGGAATTTTTAACTGGATCTGGTTTCCATATAAGCTAAAGAAATTGAACACGCATGAAGATTACTAAGCTAATATTATTAATTTTATTTATTTAGTCTTCTACTCATCTTATTTTGGCATTAAACTCTTTTTCCATTAATAGTAGTCAAAGGCCTACCTTGTGAGGTTAACAAATTCATTAACCAAGATAGATTGGGAGCTAGCAATTTGGGTTAAGCACTTTAAAGCATTTGAATACTAGTCAAGTACATATACTTTGAGGTTAACAAATTGGATGGCAAGGAACTAGTTAATATCAAAGGCTTGATAAGAGTTCAAGATTCAAGGATCCAAAAGAAGAAAAAAAACAAACTCCATTTAATGCAATTAAGATTAATTTAAAAGATGTATACATTACAAGCCATGTAATCATGCATAGAATTTGTTGAGGACTCAGATCCATGTAGCTGAGTCTACATAGATGGCTCCAGCATCACTTATTGTTGTGTAGAAGATCAAGTGTCGAGGTTATATGACTTGCATAACCATAGATCCAATCGAGTTATATCTGAAACTTGGACTCCTCGTCTACCCCTCCCTTCCCTTCCCTACCTATTTTTGGACACTGAAGTCTGACATTTCAAATCCAACACTGATAACCCCATCACCCTGTTGAACATGTATTGAGAAATAAGGTGGCAAAATAAGAACATTGGATACTCGTACAATGGTATGACTTTATAGCCATCTATGGTAATGTATCAATAGCTTTTGTTCACTCTTTGACAAAATAAGAACAGAATCGCCTTTGTTCCTTTTGTTTGCTACTTTCCGCCATCAAATTCAACACCAAATATGATATCAAAGCCATTTTTGTGTATACTTTGGAGCTGTAACAACAATTTTAGCATACTAATGCCAGTCACCAGTATGCATTGTTGTACTCATGTAAAAATTGCAAATTATATATATAACAGGTTAATCAGAAAGCCCCTACTAAGCATCTTGCATCAAAAGATTAATATTTCTATATGGATAAAATTTTTTGGTTAAACAAAAAAAGTCACAGTGACTAAAAGGGACTTACCCTCTTGAATCCTGGTTCCATGCTTCCTGAGAGAACGACGACAACGGGAGACTCGCTTCCGGTGACACACATCAAGCCTTTCCATATGATGAGGGCCGACGTCACAATCATACCTGGAAGAAACCACCGCCAAGCGACGCATCGGATCGAGAGGTGAACCAATTTCAATCCCACACCCAAAAAAAAAAAAAAATATACCACACTTTAACTTCTAAATGTCAAAATTCGAAGAGAGAGCGAACCCTAGTGATTGATCATCTCGAGGAAAATAAAAAGAATTAGGAAAAGATAGGGCGAACGAACCGAGGCTAACGATCTGGTTGAGGACCTGCCTGATCTGCAAAGATCGGATGGATTCCACGCTGTCTGCAACCCAACCCATTTCCTCTCCCTCTCTCTCTCCCTCTCCCTCTCTCTCTCCCTCTCCCTCTCCCTCACTCGCTTCCTCGCTGCTCCTTCGTGCTCTCTCTCCTTCAGACCTTGCGGCGACTCACCGTCAGCCCAATATGCATCTTCCAATATGTTAACACTCTTGTAAAGTCGGTGGAATGATGGACCCGCAACAAATCGCCCCTGAATCCTTTCAGGGGTGATGCATCCTAAATTTAAAGGGTTATCGAAAATTTTGTTTATCGTTTTATAATTGAAATTACCCCCGTACAATTTGCTGCCCTGAATATCCTAGATTTACAAAATAGTAGTTAGATAGTAAAAAAAAATGATGAAACAGGTAATACTCAATCTGGAATGATCGATTCAGTTTCATGAAAGTTTTCTATTGGGTGTCAGTATAAATTAGAAAATGTTTGTGGTAGGTGACCCAGAAGTCTAGCATTCCGTGATTACGTATCCCATTTAAGAAAGAAAACTCTACAAATATACCGTAATTAGGATTCAAATTATGGATATCTGAGTGATAAATTAGCAATTTACCTCGGGTATTAATTAGCTTGTAAAAGATTTCTTGCATGTCGACCATAAAGTTTGATTGATGTAGTTTATAAAACTAAAAGGGGTAAATTATCATTTCAAAAGAGCTGGATAGCAAAGTTAAGTTCTATCTATAATTTTATCTCAAAAATATCTTTGATCCATTATTATTGTAGCAGCTATTGATAGCTACAACATGTAGAAATTATTGGATAGCTATTATAACGTGTAAAAGCTAACAATCAGGTAGTACAATACTTGTTAACTTCTATACAGACAATCTTGATTAGATATTTTAAATGTAGTGGATGTGATAGAATCCCCATAATTTATTTTACACATTGAAATATTGTTTTAATTAGGCCATCATTCTCAAACAAGCAAAATTAACATAAGTTAATCACACTATTGTAGAAGCTATCAGTTAGCTTCTATACATTATAGTAACTAAATATTAACTGTTAGACAGTCGATCGTGATCAAATAATATTAATTTCAAATGTAGTGGATGTGCCCCCTTAATTTGCTTTACTCATTGAAATATTATTTTAACCAGATTATCACTCTCAAATAAGTAAAATTAACATAAGTTAATCACATTGTTGTAAAAGCTAGCAGCTAGCTTCTACACGTTGTAACAACTAGCTACTACTTTCTACATGGGCGATCGTGATTAGATAATATACATTTCAAATGTAATGGGTGTGATGGAGTATCCTTAATTTGGTGTGCTCATTGAAATATTATTTTAATTAAGTTATCACTCTCTGATCCGGTTGTTAAGAGGAGAGGATTAGATGGAGAAATTGTCGAGAGAATAAGCCCCGAGGTCACCTCGGGCATAATAAGCCCCGAAGGTCATCTCGGGCACAATAAGTCCAGAGGTCACCGCGGGCACAATAAGTCCCGAGATCACCTCAGGCAAAATAAGTCCCGAGGCCATCTCAGACAAAATAAGTCCCGAGGTCATCTCGGGCACAATAAGTGTAACGCCCGCCCTTAGCTGCCTTAAGAGCGGCGCTACTTTTACTTAACTTGCTTATAAATACTACTAATGCGGAACTACTGTAAAGAAACAACGAGGAAAACATGCATGGATTTTTTTTTCTTTTAAAGCTGAAGTAAACCCACTCAAACTATCATACAACATATATTGGTAGTTCTACATGCATAGTCTCATACTACATCTAATCATGATAAATCTAAATTCTTAGGTTCCCTGCCAGACGAAAATCCGGCAGAGTCTCCCCTGTACGGGGAACCATATGAATCCAATATACAATATACCACCACACAAAATATATTTTTAACAGAAAGTAAATACCACCACGCAGTTTATATAATTAACATGAAAGTAAACATCACCAAAACCAACTTATGCAAAACTGGAAAGTCTAAACAAATTTCATAAACATAAATTATCTAATGGCAGTCTTTTATTCCTCTGGCCTCCACAGTACCACCACACCCTGCTTCAGCTCACCTGCTGCTTCCTATTTCTGTTTCCTGCAGTATAAGGAAATAAATCTATCAGCAACGCTGAGTAAGATCCTTTCCTACTCACAAAACCGAAAACTAATCTGATAACTG
>JBBPFQ010000044.1:3138319-3148926 GCA_037974815.1 Kaempferia elegans
TGACATAATTAAGGATCAGTTGATGATCTCATTTAACTTAATTTCTTGGACAAATTGGCTAGGGTTGGGTTGTATCTGATGGGACCAATTAAAGAAATTAACCAAGGTTTAGGTAATAAATTGGGGATTAGCTATTTATTTTGGTATGTAACTTAGTTATTTATAGCATATGTAATTAGTTTAATTACACATCAATGCAGGACTTTGATTTGCAACGAATTGTGTGATCTACATTTTAAGGCGGGTACCTATTCCTCGGCCTTTATAGCTATTGATCTTAGTGTATGATTTTTATCTGATGATTTAGGTTGTTTTATCTTAAATTTATTTATTGTTATCCTGCTTGATACTTACCTGCTTAAACTTGGGGATGATCTATTTAATATCTATACAGTCTCATTTTTAAATATCTATACACGGTAGAGTTTATACATGTATGGTATGCACTATAGGAGATACCATGTTGATTAATTGTATGCATGTAGTGTGTACACTTATATGGTGTACACTATAGGAGTTAATCTGATTGATTGTTCTATAGGTTGTTGGGTTACCATTTGGGTGAAATGTTTAATAGGTATGCTTTGTACCTTATGTATAGTTTAGTAGACGACCGTTGGATCTATCTATACATATAGATTCATATGTTTGGTGGTATATGTACCAGATGTACAATGTTGATTGGGTTGTTGCATTGATTACCGTGCATGATATATAGTGGAAACCTATTGGATCTATCCATACCTATAAATTCATGTGTTAAGTGATTTGTGTACCGTATGTACAGTGTTGATTGGGTAGTTGCATCGATGATGATCATATATGTATCATGATTATTTACATCATGTACATCATCGCACTATATGCATGTTGATGACCATTGTCTCCCTTGTGGTGTGAGAGAGTCATCAGTCATCGTTCTAAGTAGTGGTAGTTGAAGTCACACAGATAGTGACTATCTTGTTATGTAGCTAGATAGCTACTCTGCATCCTGTTTGTCTCGGCCACATTGATGTAGTGATAGTTGGAGATGCGAGTAGTCATCATAGTCTTGCCCGCTCGGCCACACAGATGTCGTGGTAGTTGAAATGGTGTGTAAGAGTGTCGTATATATGTTCATATGCACATAAAGCACGACACATCTTTTAGAGATATCTTCCATACATGTCTAGTAGATATTAGCTACATGTGATTGTGATATATTGAATTTTCTTGAGATATGATTGTTGCACTTGATTGTCATGATTCATACATGTCATTTTTTTATCACAGTATATGTTGTCATAAATTGTTCAGGTGTTATGGACAGTTCTATAAGGGATTATTATGGGTGTTATGATCATTACCCCGTATATGTTGGCCTAGTACCAATATGTGTGTTATTCATGTTTCTATTTTCCTGACGAGAATGTATACCTTTAACCTCTCTGCTGTTATTTATATATCATACACTATCATATCTATTACTTGCTGGTGATCCGTACTCACCACCCCACTATATGAATTTTGTTTTTCAGGTATCATATAGATGTAGTTGAGTCGGTTGGTGTGCCCCAACTACTAGTCCCACGTCTAATTTGCGGAAGGTTTCACTTTTGTGATTTTGGTCACTTGTTAGTATATGGTTTTCATTTGATATTTGTCATTGTAATAAATGAACTTGGACTATAGATTTCAGCCTTCGGGCTTGTGACTATCGTATCGTGTTTGGGTGTCCTACCCACATTTTTCTGCTGTGTTTTTAATTGTTCGGGCTGAGTAAGCTATCGACTTTTATATTCTAGCTAAGTGGATTGTCGACCTTGGTATGTGTTGTATTTTCTTTTTGTTAGCCGTGTAGGCTACTTATATAAAATGTGTGGTTGTGTTTCTTTTTATTCCAACCGTATGGGATGTTTATAACTGTGTGTATGTGTATTTGTTCCGAACATGTTGGCCAAGGTTGAGTAGCCTTGATGGCCCTGTATCTTTTTCAACTATCGATATCACCAACCCAATCACTATCACAATATCCAACAAGCTTCAAGTCATTCAAGAAAGCATATCATATACAATAATTAATTGTACCTTTGATGTAGCAAAGAATTCTTTTGGAAATTTTCAAAGGTGAAGTAGTAGGAACTTCCAACGTCAAAAAGAATATGTGGTCTAGTACAAGTTACATATGTCAAGCTTCCAACAAGACTCTTGAATAGAGTTGGATCAACTTTTTCACCATCTTGATTCATGTGTGGCTTGATTCTGCACTCCACAAGTGTCCCGACCGGCTTGCAATTTTTCATATCAAACTTCTTGAGAATTTCTTTAGCACATCTTTCTTGAGAAATAAATATACCATCATCTCATTGCTTCACTTCAATCCCAAGATAGTAGGACATTATGCCAATATCCGTCATATGAAACTCCTTTATCATAACTCCCTTGAAATCTTTAAACATCTTTGGATTATTCCATAAAGAGCATGCTCATGTGGACACTTGATAAAACCATTTGCTCAAAAATATTTATCAATTATGGTATTCCAAACTCGAGGGGCTTGCTTCATGCCATAAGGAGTCTTCTTCAATTTTAGCACTTTCTTTTCTTCATTGGGTACTACATAACCCAAAGGCTAATTATCAATATAGACTTGTTTCTCCAAGTATCCATTCAAAAATACGAATTTTACATCTATTTGATAGATTCTCCAACAATTTTGAGCTACAATAGAAATGATCGACTGAATTGTTTCAAAGTAGGCAATGGGTGCAAATACTTCATCATAGTCAATTCCGGCCTTTTGCTTGTATCCCTTGGTAACCAATCTTACGTTGTATTTTTCGACCTCGCCTTGTGCATTTCTCTTTATTTTATACACCTACTTTACACCAATTGTGCTCTTGCCATTCAGTAATGATATTAGCTCTCTTGTATCATTCTTTGTGATTACCTTGATTTCTTCATTCATTGCATTTCTCCATTTTTATCATGAGTGACATCGTTATAACTTATAGGCTCAGTTTTTGCTAGTAATTAAAATTGAGTAAAATCACTAAAATTTACCTCTTCAGTGGCATTGGTGGTGTTGGTGGTGGAGTATTAAGTGGTTCTATGCCTTCTTCCTCCTCATCATCATCAAGGAAAGAACTATATCCTCTCTCTCTCTCTCTTTGTAGTAATCCACTCCCAAACACATACTTCATCGAACTCCACATCTTTGTTTATGATAATCTTCCCATTGCTTGGATTATACAACTTGTAACCTTTAAAACTTTGATCATATTTGATGAAGAGACACTTTGCACTTTTATCATCAAGCTTCGTTCTTTTCTCATCATGAATATGCGTGTAGGCAATGCTTCCAAAAACCCTCAAGTGTGAAACACTTGGCTTGTATCCACTCCAAGCTTCTTGAGGCATCATACCATGAACACTTTTGGTGTGACACCGATTCATCAAGTATACTGCACAAGAGACAACTTTAGCTGAATATTTATTCAGCATGTTCTTGTTTTTTTAACATACTCCTCACCATGTTGAGAATAGTTTGGTTCTTCCTCTCTGTCACTCCATTTTGTTGTGGTGAGTATGGAGTCGCCATGGGATGATGAATGTCATTTTTTCACAAAAAACCCTGAATTCATTAGATGTGAATTCTCCACCTCTATTGGACCGAAGAGCTTTGATTTGATAGCCACTATGTTTCTCCACCATTAATTTGAACCTTTTGAAGTTTCCAAAACACTTCTGATTTTGCCTTCAAAAAATACATTCATGTTTTCCGAAAATAGTCATCAATGAAAGCACAAAGTAATTATTCTCACCAAGTGATGATAGCTTGATTGGTCTGCACACATCTGAGTGTATCAACTCCAATGGATGTTGAGCCCTCATTAAAGACTCCTTGGGAAAATTCTTTCAGGCCTGCTTGCCAAAAAGTTGATTAGGATGGTTTATGGAGGGCAATCCTTTCACCATTCTTCCATTGTTCATCTTTTTTAGCCCATTGAAGTTCAAATGTCCAAATCTCATGTCTCATAGCCAAGATTAATCTTTGAAACAAGATTTCAAACACATAGGAACATCACTTTGAATATTTATCAAAAATATTCGATTCTTTTTCATAGGCACCATAGCAAGCAATCTTCCATTTTCATCTTCCAATATCAAGTATTTATCTTTTAGGTGAATATCATAATTCTTTTTCAATAATTGGACCAAACTCAAAATGTTACTTTTCATGGCCGGTACATATAACACATTGAAAATTAATCGATGACTCTCATCTTTTGAATGAATCAAAATCGTACATTTTTCTTCACTTGAACTTTCGAACCGTCCCCAAAAGTTATATCTCCATTGGTTGATTCATCAAGTTTCACGAACAAATTTCTCCTTCCACCAATGTGGCTACTTGTGCCAGTATCAAGGTACCATGTACTCTCATTCTCATCTTGATCGATTTTCCAAGCTAGAAGCTCGCATCTTCTTTTGCATCATTGCTCTCTGCAAAATTGTTTGTCTCCTCCATGTTATTTCTACATTCCAAAGAATAGTGGCCAAGATGATGACAAGTAAAGTACTCAACTTTAGATTTGTCATACCTCTTGTACTTAGCATTTTTATTCTCTCATATGTCTTAATCCTTCTTTATATTATGTTTATGAGTAGGATCATTTATGGATTTAATTGAAAATTCCCTATAATTATGGAGTGAAATCACATATTTTAAATGTGGTTTTGTAGGGAATCCAAAGAATCATGGATTAGGGTCAAGTCAAATCAAATTTGGCTTGATTTGAAGGTCTAATGAAGGAGATCAAGCAGAATTAATATGGATCGTTGATCCAGATCTAGAGAGATCTTGTTCCTTCACTCAGATCCAGTCATCCAGCCATTCATTCAGATATGAAGTAATCTGACGGTCGATTGAAATCAAGCATACAATAGAGCTTCAATACATGTGGATCCAATTTCAAGGAAGAAGAGCACAATTTGAATAACCCAATCCAATCCAATAGCTCAATTTCAAGTCCACTTTCACTCTCTAATGGATCCACATATTCTAAAGGATTTGGATCTTCTTCTACCAACCCAAAATTTGGATCCATTAAGAAAGCTCTCATCATCCTCTTCAATGGACAGTCAGATTTGATAAGTGTTATTCACAATAAACGGCTCAGATGCAATCTCCTTCATTACTTAAATCCAATGGATAGATCTTCATCACTTAAATATAATAGACCGATCTTCATCACATGAATTAAAGGCCAGATTTACATCACTTAAAGTCAATGGCCAAGATTAATCCTTCATCAAATCGGATGACTCAGATTCAGATCTTCACTACTTGAATTCAATGGCTAAGATTAACACTTCATTACATTGGATGGCTTGGATTAAACCCTACTTCTAGCCAAACAATTTCTTCCTCCCTCACCTCCGGCCGGCGGCGCTTCTTCCTAGTAGCCGGTCGGCCTTCCCTCTCCTTCCTCTTCTCCTAATCTTCTCCAAAAGGTGAAGGTAATGGCAGATTATTCCAGCGGTTGTAAGCGGCGTCGACAACACATTTACTCGAGCTCAAATCGCCGGAGGGGTTCTCCGGCGTCTCCCTTCTCTTCCTCTACTTCCTAGAGTTTGCTCAATGGTGTTCTGAAAGGTTGGGCTCAAAGGACAGCAAGTGGCAGCGAGGGCATTGAGTTTTGATCATCTCCACCTCACCGGCGGGATTCGTCGGTATATTTCCCTCTCTTCCGATGCTTCCTGAGCTCCTGCCGACAGTGTTCCAGAGGCTGATAGCAAAGGACAGCAAGTGGTAGCGGTTTTCATCTCTTCCGGTCAACTTCCATCGAAGGGGTTCTTTGGTGGAAGATTCATATCATCGTCGTGGTCGACGCGAGCACTGTTAGATCTTCGTTACTGTCCATCGGAGATGGTGTTCCAAATCTAGGTGGAAGGATAGTCAATTGGGTTTAATTGTGGAAGAATTGGAATGGTTAATTAGGATTTAATTGTTTTTTTGCTTGTTTAATTCATTTGCATTTTGTTTGGTTATGTTTACATGCATTTTGATTTATTTATTGATGCACTTTCATTTAGTTTCATTTATGCATGATTTCTAATGTTGTTCATAGTGTGACAATGTAATGCAATCTTTTCAATTATGTATAATTAGGTTTGTCATTAGTTGTTAGAGTTATTTAGTCAATTGTCTTTGTTTGATTGTGCTTTTCTTATGCATGTTGGTGTTAATTATGTTTCGTTCATGTTATGTCTATTGATGATCATTCTTGTGTCGTAGGGTGATAATACGATGCAAGTTGGTTTTCGATAGCTAAATAGGATTTTAGTTTCATTTCTTGCATTTTATTTTTGTTGATAGTGTTATTTGTAGCGTAGAGTGATACTGCGCTATGAATACATCTTTGCTGGTTAGTTAGATCTTTGTTTGTTGCATTAGGTTCAGAGAACAAAACCCTAAAAACTACACTTGTGTGACATCATCTGGAAACAAACGTTCTATCATTAGTTCTACGTGAGAGACGACCCGAGTTATCCCTATGCTACCTTAGTGTAGAGATATTCGGTACTTATTTGTAATTTGATACGTTCGTGGAACAACGCACAAACGCTTATCAATGACCTCCATGACTTCTACATCTTTCATGATTTCTTCTTTGATTGGAGTTTTGACTCGTCTCATTATTATATGAGGTGTTTTTGTCACCTAGTCCACCACTTCCATGACCACGACCTCGACCTTGTCCTCGAGATCCTCCACATCCACAGCCTCTTTGGGATGTACCTTAGTTTGTGTCCTTCAATTTCAACGCTTTTTCAACCAATTCTTGAACCGATTTTATCAATCTTTCTTCATGTGGTTGTAAAGATTCGGCAAGTTCATCAACATTCATGGTGTCTAGATCTTTAGACTCTTTGATGACAACCACGATATAATTAAATCTTGGATCCAAAGATCTTAAGATTTTTCCAACAATTCGACCATCGTTCATATCATCTCCACATCTTTTCAATTGATTTGTGATAATCAATACTCTTGAGAAATAATATGAAATGGATCCGGAATCCTTCATGCATAAAGATTCAAACTCTCCTCTTAATATTTGGAGACGTACCTTCTTCACTTTATCAACACCTTTAAATGAAGCTTGAAGAGTTTCCCATACTTGCTTGGAAGTAGTTGTCTCATCAACTTTCTCGAACATCTTTTCATCCAAAGTTTGATGGATGAGGGTGAGCGTCTTTTGGTCCTTCTTCCTGGCGGATGCCTCATTTTCATCAACACCAATTTCCATGGGATCTCAAGCTTCGTATGCTCCAAGCAAAGCCTTCATTCTTATGCATCAATTATCATAATTTTTCTTGGTGAGAGATGAGACAACAAATAGGGTTCCATTCAAAATTTTTCCTTCAAGCTTTGTCTCCAAACACAAATAGTGTACTCCGATACCACTTTGTTAGAATATGGAGGGCATAAAGAACTATAACACTCAAGATTGGAGGAAACTAACTTGTATTATCTCCTTGTCATATCTGAATTGTTAAATATATATGGTGTTTATAGGAAATACCCAATGTGTATCTACATAAATACATGAACTAATAATAAATGACACACATACTTCATCGAGGACTCATTCATGAATCCTCCAAAAATCTCTAATATTCATGCACATAATATTAAATAACTTTGACTCAATTAATATAACTTATATTTTCAACAATATATTCATCCAGAAAATAAAGAAACATGTATTATCAAAATAATTTCTGTTGAAATTACCAAAAAAAATATTTTAGATGGCAATAATGACACCCAAAATAGGAGAAAAATTATTGCTCACTCCATGCACAAAAGTAATTCATTTGATGGCTGCATGCACTATTGCTTAGCACATTTTCTCTCTCATTCTATGCCAAAAATAAATAAATAAATAAATAATTCAGTGATCCCTATGTAAAATAATCATTAAACAATTATTTAATGACACAAACTAGACTAAAAAAACAACATACAATTATTGGTAACTGATCCAGGGAAGTTGATAAGGACCTTCTCATCCCTGAAAGGATGATGTGGATTGAACCACCCTCCTTATTTGGACATGGATTATTGAAATGGAGATAACTTATTTTTAAAAAAAAAATATTTTAGTTAGAAATTACACCTTCCAAAACAATAGGAAATTCTACCATATGAAATATTTGTACGGACAACTTTTTATGGATTATTGATTACCATTCACATAGTGATCTCAATTAGTAATGGAAGATATCCGTGACTACCATTCATATGGATACCACCTTAAGTGATTGGCTTGCATAAAATACTATCAGTCATTCAATGCATAATTAGGGATTACACATTCAGTCTGCAAAAAAACCATTAGAACCACCAATCAATAACACAACTTAGACAGAGAAAAAACCTACAACTATTGTTGACTCATTTATAAGATCTTTCATAGCATTATTAACATCTTGTTTTATCCAATTCAAAGAAAACAAATACAGAAAGAAGAATGAAGAATGTAACTGCTGTTCAAAAAGAGTTGTCAACGCTGGTCCATTCCTTGTGTACATAACAGGACTCCCTATCAATGTAGGGGATATTCTTTGTTGTATAATCCCAATGATCTATGAACATTAGTCAAAACTTTTAAAGTATCGAACTTGCATTTTTACTATGAATGCTTGATGCAGTTGGAATAAAGATGTATTTTACCTTTATGGAGATTACCAAAGGATAGTGAATCCTCATATGATGACAATTGCATCATGATGTGGTGATATGGAAAGGAAGGCACGTAGGTAAGAGGGGTCGTTTTGTTATTGATCTGGATATTATAGGAGGGGAGAGACATCTGGCTATAAGTGCTAAGTAGGCAAAGTCCGAGTACCTTTCGGGCATAGAAAAGCCCGAGTACCTCTCGGGCACAGAAAGTCCCGAGTACCTCTCGGGCACAAAAAGTCCCGAATACTTCTCGGGCACAGAAAGTCCCGAGTACCTCTCCGGCATAGAAAGTCCCGAGTACTTCTCGAGCGCAGAAAACCCCGAGTACCTCTCGAGATAATATTATTAGAATCCCCTCGATTAAGAGTGTGGGCCCTCTCATGGAAGGTTCACACGATCCTCCCCCGGGAATTTCGGTATTTATTACTATAAAATGGGGAGATCTGATTATTATGGAAGGATATTTATTACGAAATTATTTGGTAATAAATATTTGAAATAGTAATAAAAAAGTTATTTGTAGATTATTTTCTCTTTATTGGCAGGTTCCTAAAACCAATCGTGATGACGAGAGAAGAGTTAGACGATGTCGTGGCTGACGCTGTAACCAAAGCTTTAGAGAGAGCAGTTGGGATTTTTTCTAGAGAAAACCCGCCTGTCCTACTAGAAACACCCAGGGGCAGCCTCTATGACGCCCAGACCTGCACGTTCACCCCCGGGGGCACCACGGAAGGGTGCTCATGATCATCCACAAAGAAAACACGAGAAGAGAACATACTGCTTGTTCCAGCACTCCGCTTGGAGAAGAATCAATGACAAAGGGGAACACTTAGAAGGCCCTTGTTACTTAGGGATCTTCTCCATTTACTGAAGACATCTTGAAAGATCCCATGCCAAAACACTTTCAAGGGCCTGACATCGGAATCTATGATGGAAAGTCTGACCCAGATGACTTCTTATGCACGTTTGAAACCGCTGCCTCCTTGCACCAATACACAAAGGGGGTAAAGTGCAGAGTATTCCAAAATATCTTATCAGGAGTCACTTAAAGATGGTTTCGGAGACAACCCCCCGCATCCATTCATTCCTTTGAAGACGTCAAGGTAATTTTCCTACAACAGTTCGCCATCCACCGAAAACATCAGAAGACTGTTCTTAATCTTTTTGCTCTCAAGCAGAAAGAAAAGGAGCCCTTGAAGACTTTTATTCAGAGGTTCACTCATATGAGTGAAGAGGTACTTGAAGCCACGTCCAAGGTGTTAGTCAGTGCTTTCACCCAAGGCTTAGTGGAAGGAGAGTTCTTCAAAGCACTTGTGATGAAACCCCCAAGCACTTTTGATGACTTACTCGGGAGATATGGTCAATACATCAATTTGGAAGAAATTCAGCAGACTCGCCGAAAAGAAGCGCAGAATACCTCGGATATTTTCTCTACCAAACCAGAAAGGAAAGAACCTCTAGCACCGGCCAAAAATCCAGACTCCCGAGCAGGAAAAAGTCAGTGGGACAGCAAGAAAGTTGAAGTGGTGGACACGGAAGCACCGCTCAGACGGGGCAAGTACTGCGAATATCATAAAAGTGGTACGCATTCTACAGATGATTGTTATGTCTTGAAGAAGAGAGATAAGAAGCCAACCTCAACTCAAACTAAGCGAAGGTTTCGTTGGACGAACCGAGGAGAGGAAGATAGGGCTCTATCCCCTCGGCATAGTCGTTCCCGATTGTTGGAAAGTGTGCTCGGAGTCTCATAGGTCCCACGTCCCCGGATTAAAATTTTCACAAAGAAAACTAATCCAGATTAGACTCAGATTTAAGAACTCAATTTAAAACATATTTCAATAATCGGCTTCCAGGTCTTGGCGAGGCACACGAC